>JADHZA010000033.1:0-93217 GCA_018831705.1 Torrubiellomyces zombiae | reverse complement strand
GGGGGGGGGAGCTGGATCCAAGCGCACCGTGTCCAAGTCGTCGAGCCCTCTGGCGACGTGAACAATCCAGCGCTGATAAGGTATCGACTCGAGCATTGTCACGACGGCGGCGGGGGCGATTGTGCTACTAGATGCGGCATCGTCGTCGGATGCCCAGCCGCGCCGCGAAGAGATTGAGGTGATGGCCGACGTTTGGTGCGAGAAAGATGTGAGGCCGAAGAAGACAGAGGAGGAATGAGCAACGGGTGGGAAGAGAAGAGAGTGTCAAGCAGAGACACAGCCGGCCGTCTCCAGCGAGGTCTCATCTCACCTAGTAGTTTTGATGCCAAGAAGCGAGAGACAAGTACTCTGTACGCTCGAGGCCGGGGCACAGACGCACAAGGACCCTGCCGTGCCCGCTCCACTGCCACCGTACATACAGGTAGGTGATGTCGGCGTACTTGTAGCAAGGGTTCAGAGGAGGGAAGAGGCAAAAAAAAACCCCAGGCGTGCCAGGGTAGCAGTGGGTACTCGGCCGATTGATCGCATTTTGGTGCCGCCCAAAAACTGACAACTGCATCTTGGGCGCTTCGAGTCGCGATTGGGTCTTGACGAGAGCCAATAAGAAGAAGCCGTGGTGCATGGAGGCGGGATTGCTGGGAGGGAGCCCTTGAGCCGTCACGTAAGGTGCTCTCATACCTGTATGCAAGTACTCATCCCGGCGAAGCAAGCAAGGTACATATATACTTGTGGCTGTTCCAACAGCATAGCTTTACGACAGCTATGTATATATCTGTACTGCCCAATGGATGTGATGAGGCATCTTGATCGTTGAAGTCCATGGAGGTGCCGGTTTGACAAACGTCCGTCTACCCAGCCAGCCACCCGGCCAGCGTGGCAGCCACGAAGTTGATGCAAGGAAAGACACCCAACCAGCCGCTGATGTCACGTCACACCTGTCGGTGTAGGCCGGCACTTGGACGTTGTACAAATTCTTCGCGAACGCGGCATTATCATTCGGCGTGCTTTTCGTATTCTGGCGAAAAATGATGAAGCTCTAGCACGTGGTTATGAGTACGGGATCATCTTTTGCCCTTGTATATTGTTTACTACGCTACTCAGCATAGGCATCTATTGACGACTACGGGCTCTCTTGATGTCCATGGGTCATGTTCTGTTGCCTGCAAACCCTTCTTTCATTCGCCGTACCTATAGAAAGCAAAGTAATGACCAAGACTCATCATTCCATGACCAAAACGTTCCTGAACCGCGGCTTCCCGGCCACCAGACTGTCAACCGCCTTTTGCACGTCATTCAGCTTGTACTTCTCGATCATGCACTTGATGTTGTGAGTCTGGGCGAATCGAATCGTTTCCTCGCTGTCGAGCTGATGACCACTGGGCCATCCACAGACAGATCGGCCCTTCATCACCAAAGCCGTGGTGTCGATTTCGACCTCGCCCACGGGGGCTAGTGAGAGCAATTTTCCTTCAGGTGCCAAGCCTTTCACCAAGGGGCCGATGACCTTGGGATTGGGTGCTGTTTGCACAATGATGGCAGCGCCTCCCAGGTTCTCGAGCTCGGCGATCGTGTCATTCGTCTTGGTGTTGATGTAATGGCTGGCGCCGAGCTGCTTGGCAAAGTCGGCCTTCTCATCTCCGGATGATAAGACCACGACTTCGTAGCCCATGTGATGGGCAAATTGAACGGCTAAATGACCGAGTCCACCGAGTCTGAATTGAGAATTAAGGTTAACAGGGTCAAGAAATTTTAAGGTTACAGCCGTGGCGACTCAAACTTACCCTTGTACAGCCACGATACTTCCTTGCGGAACTTGTAACTTTCGAATGCCGTTGAACACTGTAACGCCTGTAAGGATAAGGTTAATTAGCAACGTGATCTTCCTTCCTCATCTTTAATGTAGTACATGTCAACCACATACCGGCACAGAGTAATGGAGCAACGTCGGCAGGGTCCAGTTCCTTAGGCACGCGTACGACAGCTTCTTCTCGCAGAATCACGTATTCGGCGTAGCCGCCGTCGACTGAGACGCCGTTGATGGCGCTGTCTTTGCACATCTGATATTGACTGCGCTGACACTCGCGACAGTCGCGGCAATGTCCTCCGTGCCAAGGACCACCCACACGCTGACCAACAGAAACGCGCTTCACGCCTTCCCCCAGCTCGACGACGTCACCAACAATCTCGTGGCCGGGCACCCGTGGGAAAACCGGGCCCATATGGCCGTTTGCCATGGCATAATCGCTGAAGCATACGCCGCACGCCAACACTTTGACGAGCACCTGGTTCGGCCCTGGGTGCTTCAGTTCCACATCTTGAAGCTTGAAGGGAGCGTTGTTCTCGGAAATGACCACGGCCTGGTACGTCTTTGGTAGCGATGACATGATGGTGGGAGGCAATTTGGGTAGATTTTGAAGCTGTTGAATTATTGTTAGAACAGGCAATGCAGGGTTCAATGGACAACAAAAAAAAGGGAGAGGAGCAACATTATATATACACATGCCTTAGCAGGCCGGCATTATCGGATCTAGACGTCATTGCAGTCATCGAGGGGGCAAGAAGCGCCACTCGATCCCCATACCCATAGCTGAAGAGCCTTAAGACCGAGCCTTAAGCCCTAAATCCCTGCAGCCGATCGTGCTGCTCAAGACTCTTTTCTCCCGACCAGTCTGCAGGTGAAAAGTAAGTGGTTTCATGGTTTCTTAGAGAAGGCTTTGCACAGCCCTATTTTGGAAGAATATCGATGTAGATAATCTGTCGGTGCTCAGGTCAGCAATGGTCGGCAGTAAGGACGATCATCATGTCATCCAAGGTTTGGTAATCTTCAGTGGGAGCCGAGTCAGGGGCCACTGCGTGGCAATTACAGGGGGTACTCCAGGGCCACGCGTGCTTAATAAGCACAAAATGCACGGCAAGATGCAACGGCCAAAGCTTTAACTGACTGTGCTGGACCGCGTGGGCCGCTTGTGGAGGGGTGTGTGTCTTAGGCTCTCACGCTCTTAGCTAGCAACGATCCTTGTGGAACCCCCACCCGCCTCGAGATATCAATTACTAAACAAGCATTTTTCGCGGAAAGCTTCCACCAGCTCTACTTGCAACGACGGTGGCAAAGGAAAAGTGCAAACAGTCCTGTCGACGAGCCGACATCGGATCTTATCCAACAACAATCTCGTCTTGACTCCGCATCCGCATCATCTCACTTCAATCTTCGCATGTCATGCCCCTCGACACCTCGACGTACTCGCTGGCGCTGCTTCGCGTGGACGGCCGCCGATGGAATGAATTGCGACGACTGCACGCCCAGATTCGCACCCAAGATGCCGCCGACGGCTCCTCCTACTTTGAAATGGGCCACACCAAGGTCATGTGCGTGGTGACGGGTCCTTCGGAGCAGCAGCAGCAGCAGAGACGCGGTGGGCAAGCGACTCAGCGAGACGCTGCTGGGATCAGCGTCAACGTCGTCATAGCTGGGTTTTCGAGTGTGGACCGCAAAAAGCGAGGTCGCAACGATAAGTCAGTCGCTCCCCGAGACCTTTACTCAGATCAAACTTTTAGCTATCCTATCCTTTCATTCATACCCTGCTTCTCCCATTCTGACTCGATTTCCGTGATGTAGGCGCGTGCAAGAGATCGAAATTACCATAGCCAAAGCTCTGTCCTCGACGATACACACCCATCTGTTCCCTCACTCCAACATCTCGATATCGCTTCATGTTCTGTCTCAAGATGGCTCTCTCCTTGCCGCTCTTATCAATGCCGCCACTCTCGCCATCATAGACGCCGGAATCCCCATGACGGACTACATCGCCGCCTGCACGGCTGGATCTACCTCGACGTATGCTGCTGGAGACGACTCGGCCGATCCCTTACTCGACCTCAATAATCAGGAGGAGCAGGAACTTCCGTTTCTGACTGTGGCGGCCCTCGGCGACAGCGATCGAGTCGTCGTGCTCGTGTGCGAGAGTCGTGTTCAAGTCAGCCGGCTCGAGGGCATGCTTGTCGTTGGTTTGGATGGATGCAAGCAGGTCAGAGAGTTCCTCGACAAGACAATCAAAGACAAAGGCGCAAAGATGATTAGAGAGGGAGCCGTTGTGCGCAGCGATACTAACGCCATGGAGCTGGACGGCTGATGTCTAATCTACACTCGAGAACACTAAATACCGTTACAAACCACCCGATGATACCCAATCAGCAGCGGCATCACGCATGGGCGCATAAGTACCAAGGCTTGCGCTGTATGCTCAATCAACATTTGAATTCTGGCAAGAGGTCAATTACCGACTCTCCAGCTTTAGAGCTCCTCATGCTTGATGCCTTCTTCGGCCTTTGGCTTCTCAGTCTCATCCTCTGCTTCCGGACCCGTGGCTTGGGTAGCATCTGTCGACGTTTCTTCCGAGGCGGTCGTCTCGATCGGCTCCGCGACGAGCGCTTCCGCAGGGAGTTTTCGCTTTTCGCCTTCTCCCATACGGATGGCATCGATCCACGATTCAACCGTCTCGATGCTAAAATCTCCTTGGTAACGCCTCCACCACGATCTCCTGCCATTGATAGCGATGAGCTCCACACCAGAATCGAGTTGCAGAAGCTTGCGCAACGTATCGGTCCCATCTACGTTGGCCGGAACTGAGTAGAAAGGGAAGAGGTGCCGCTTCCCATGCAGATATTTGGTATTGAGCTGCGAGAGGGATGCAACGACCTTGGACCCATCCTCGGACTCGGACGTTGGAACTAGGGCCAGCACGCAGGTATGGGAAGTAGCTTGAAGACAGCTCTTCTCCAGAGCCTGTCGACTGTCGACAAGTGAAATGGGAATAATGTCTGGAGTCTGTGTGGCTGAAGTAGAAGTCGAGGTAGAGGTCGTGGGTGACTGCTCTGGCTCGGGGGTAGCCTGTTCCTTGGTTTTCTTGGTAGATGACCTCTCTTTCTTTTTGCTCTCCTTGGACTCGTCGGACTTGGGCTTGCTGTCCTTGGAGGCGGCCGGTGCAGGGTCCTTGTTCGGCTCGCCAGCCTGCTTCAAGAACTCCACCATGTCCTTCTTCTTCAATTCGCCCTTGTAGAGCACCGGGTCTTTAGAGTCTTTGGGAATGAGTACCAGTGAAGGAAACTTCTCGATTCCAAACTTTTCCACCGTCTTCTTCTCCTTGTCGCGGACTTGTCCGACGGAAATGACGTCAAGATAGTCAATGGCAATACTTCGAAGTAGCGCGCTAGTCGTGCCTTTTTCCGTGAATAAGATGGCTTTCGGTTTATCACCTTTGAGGAAAGCATCGAGGTCCTTGTCCGCTATGCGCGTGACATGATTGTTGATTTTGCTCACGACGGCATTAACAATGGCCGACGCCGTCCGGCCGCCTTGGTAATCCTCCACCACAGGCCGGCCCGTCTTCTTGCCTGGACGCACGATTTTGATGGTGGGAAAGCCCCGAATCCCCATTGATCCGCAAAGTGGTTTGTTGGCTTCCTCGTCGCAATTCACAGCGGCGACCTTGGCCAGACCATCCAGGTTTTGAGCCACCTTTTCGTATGCTGGTTTGAGATTCTGACAGTGGCCACACCATGGCGCATAGAACTCGACAACCTTTTGCGTGGGTATGCGTGAGCATCATGATGTCTGAGCATATGCCATTGGATGTTATGACGTAGTGACACTTACCGAAGTGTAGTTGGATTGAGCAATGAGACTCGTGTAGGTGCGTGGGTTGAGCTGGAGGACGGGCGAGTTCTTAGCATACATGGCGCAGACACCAGGACACAAGGTGGCTGCAATGGCCGTCAAAACGGCGAGAGCAGACGGGTGGTGCATGGTGGCGCCTTATTTCACGGGTTGAGATGAGGGCGTTTACGACTCTCTCTGCGAGTGATCGATGAAGGGATAATGAAGCAAGCAGCTTGCCAGTTGCCAGGTAGCCTCAAATGCAGTCACCAGCCTTGTCTCTCAGGAAGACGACAGGGGGTGGTGGGGTGCGTTGGTTGGAGTAGGAGGTAAGAGTAATTAATAGTAGTCATCGTGTGTCAGACTAACCTACAAGTAGACTCCGCGATTCTCGACGTGTAAATCCGGGGTGGCATGCCGGACTTACAACGTGAACAATGACGAAAATGAACTTACAGAGAATTTGGAAGCCGGTCAAGCATACGGAGGAGCACACCTGCGTCGAATCCTCGCTGGTTCCCCTACTATTAGCCCATATCCTGTTCTTTTTCTGTACCTAAGGCTCACTGCTATAGTCCAGCTGGTGCATATTACAAGTACAACGAGCACAAAACAATGTAGCAAGAAGTAATTACCCGAAACCGCCTATTGAGAACATGCTACTGAGTATTGGTCATTACAAATATATCAATGAAGCACGGCACGAAGAAAGTCGATGCTCCTCGTTGTGGCCAGCTGGCCTTTTTGAGAAGGGTCGTGTTCGTAGCCGAAGCCGCCGTGGCTCCTCCGAAATAGCGGGGCGGTGGTGAATGATGGCAGTCCAGCAATTGCTCTGAGCCGCTACGCGCGTACAGTACTCAAGGAGCTAGCACCCTGGCAGCCGTGGCGGGGCTTGATAGCGCCACAGCAACCGGCAAGGCGGCGGTCATCTTGACGTCAATCAAGCAGCAACCTTTTCACATTCACGAGCCGACAAAAAGCGCATTTCATTCTTTACGCGGACGGGTCTCCATCACCTAATGCACGAACACTGCCCTCTCACTACAACTTGTCGCCATCATCATTAATGCTGCTACTTGTTCTCTGAAGCGCTACGAGCTCTACCACGTCCCTGTCATGGCTGAGCCCTTACCTCCCGCTCTAAAGATACCCGAAGTCAGCCGATTCATCCACCGCGCAAACCAGCTTCGCACCATCAAGCCAGCCATTTCGTACTGGTGTAGGTGCCTCATTCACCTTGCTCTGAATATTCGCAAATTTAGTGACCATCGTTTGATCTGCAGGCGAATATCATGCTGTCAATCAGATTGTCAGCAGGGGCTTACATACCACCGACGATGGCTGTTTCGCCTACACCAAGACGCTGATCGAGCGTCTCGAGAGTACCAAAGCCGATCGAGCCGACGACGATGCCATCGTTGACAACGTTGCTGGCCAGGCCTACGTCGAGCAGTTTGCTCAGCAAGCGTTTGATCGTGCGGAGCGCACCTTGCGCGCCAACAAGGTTACCAGGTATGGCAGTCCAAGCCTGCTGATTCTGGCTTTTTTTCTTATTATTTCTTGTGAATCACAGACAAACGGCAGACACCTTCGATGCAGCGGCCACATTCTTCGACCTCACTCACGAATGGGGCACCCCCGAGCAAGAGACGTTACAAAAGATCAAGTTTGCCAAATGGAACGCAGCGCGGATTTTAAGGGCTATTCGTGAGGGCAAAGATCCCAACGAATCCAACCCCAAGATGGAAGAGGCGACCGAGCACGATGCGGCGACCCCAGGTGTCAATGATCCGGCCGTGCAGCAGATCCTAAGCCCGCCACCACCTCAAGTCGAGGATGCGCCCGATGCGGGCGAGCCGCCGCGTCAACCGTCACTCGAAGCCCAGCCAGATCAACCCCCCGCTGAACCAGAGGGCTATTTCCCTCCACAGGCTTCGAAACCAGAACTCAGCTTCGTACCATCTCCAGATCCACCGATGTCTCCTCAATTACCGGCGGGGCCGCCAGCGCAAATATCGAATCCAAGTGCGACGATACCACCGGCAGCACCCTCTTCATCCAACATTCAGTCCGTCACTGGAACTCCTACAGCGCCAGCTCAGCCTCGCGTCGCGGCGCAGCCTGCCTCAACTCCCTTCAGTGCGACCCAGAACTCGGTGCCGGCAGCGACCTCGACGGCAAACCAGCGAGACATCAACCAGGCACAGAAACATGCCAAATGGGCTATTTCAGCGCTTAATTTTGAGGACATTCCAACGGCGATAACCGAGCTGCAGAACGCGCTGTCCCTACTCGGTGCGCGATGAGATCGACCGGGCAATACGAGCCATCCTCAAGCTCAAATGTCACACACAAGCCAAGTCGCTTCCTTGTATACTCCGGAGTTGTGACTTGTAGTAGTTGGAACATCCCAGGGGAAGACAGCCGACCTTAAGACATGCCCAACTGAAACAACATTCTCATACGACAAGTGTATATCAACAAACCAATATTGGCGGTGGCTGCCGTTAATCCATTGGCGGTCATCAAAACTGAATGTCATGGCGAGTGAGGAGTTGGGCTCTGTTCAAGCAATTCGCTCAGTAAATAAGTTACAAATTTGCCAAAACGCCTTAACCGAAGGGGTATTTCCCAGAAAATAATGTGACCCATCACCCGAAGTCAAGGCCAGCCCGCGGTTCTAAACAACAACGACAACGTTATGAGATGCCAAGCTTGGCACCGACATGTTATTGATATAGTCGTGCGCCGTATCACGACCTTCCGCCTTGACCTGATCCTTGATGTCGGGTTCGTCCGTCCATCCCCGATCTGGCCCCCACTCAACCGAGCATCGGGTCCGCGTTGCGATATCCAGCAAAGCGTGCATCATGCCACCCGTCTTCCTGACACCGGGGAAGGCATCGAATTGGATCACAGTCAAATTCGGTAGCTGTTGCAGTACATCTTCCATCAGAGCTCCACTGAAACCCTCGTAAAACCCGTCAGAGTGGCGGAATTCTTGGAAGTATTTGTCACTCGGGTCAAGCTCGACGTAAACGACCAATTTGCGGACGCCGAGACAATCGCGAAGACCCAGAGCGTCATTGACGACCCAGCCTCGCGGTGGTGCATTCCATCCTGGACCGAGACGAAGCTCCAAGGAGGGGATGTACTGGCGTAGCATGGGCTTCATCCGAGCCAGTAGAGGCTTCTTTGATTTGAAGAATCGGCCAGGATACGTCGGGAAGATGCGCACAGTCCGAGACGTATAAAAGCAGTGAGTGGCTTCGTCGTGGATTTGCTTGCAGACGCGCATCAGACCCAAAAGCTTGTGTATGCGCTTGTGATTTTCCGGCCCGAGGTCGAGAACCTGGTCGATGTCGCAAAAGTAGTATCCGTAGATCTTGACGCGAAGCTCAGGCGGTAGTGCGAGAAAGGGGAACGGCGTCGTGGGTATGCGACTCTTCCGTCTGAAGGGTATCAGTGGCGTGTCAAGCGTCAAGGAGGCGATTGGAATCCGATCAACCTCTTCCTCGGTTTCGGCCTTGGGTCCAACCGTGGGCTTACTAGCGGAACTGGACGGTTTCGAAGCTGGAGCCGGCGCATTGGATACGACGAGCACCCGGGACTTGGCGCTTTGCGCAGGGCGACGCGTCATGTTGGACGACGTGAGCCTACGTGATGCTGCAAGCTCGTCTCTTCAACCGCGCCCTGAAATGTAGTCAAATTCGATGAAAGAAGACGCCAGTGGAGTATCAGAGGGTGGTGCCATCGCAGAGACTAGGACGAGGACCACCCTCTAGAATCCAGCACATGCAGCCATGTTGACGTCGCGAGTCGCAGGCAGCACAATGAGCTTTATTGCAGACGAATATAATTATGACAGAATTCAATACATCGAGAGTTGAAGGGCGGCTATCCCGAGAGATGAGGGGGCGAATGGTCTCGTGATGTACAAAAGAGGAGGGCAGGATGATGAATGCATTGGCGTCCACCGTCAGCCCATGTTCGCCAACGTCAGAATCCCGCGCGGAGGTGGCGGCAGGTCACCTGATAGTTCACGTGGCTTTCAATAGCCGCTCAGGCGCAAAAAAACCACCGACGTGGCTCTCGGGCCCCTGCTGGATTAGTACCTAACCCTGGAGCAGCTAGGCCTAGGTATTAATGGCGGCTGCATGGGAAATTTTCTGCGATGCTGTCATAATTGCATAGCTCAATTACCCCCAAAGAACATCGCAACACACAAGACTGCAAATACATGGTCGACCTCGGCGCAAAGCTTCTAGCTATGCTTGGTTGAGATCTTTCGTCCTCTTCCCAGGCTGACATCTCATCTCGCGCAAAGAATGATGATGCTCTCGCGAATAGCCAGGGCTCCGCGCCTTGCCTCAGTGGCCACGCAGTTATCTCGACAAGCGACTACTCCGAGACTAGGATACCAATCACATCTCTCTCTACTCTCACCTCAAACAAGAGCTTACACAAACAAGCCGAAACCCTTTGACCGAGATTCAAGCATCGCAAACTCCTCCCAATCGAAGCGTAGCCCCTCTCCGAAAACGCCAGGCTCAGATCCTGCGAGCAAACCCTCAAAGCCTCAGCATGAAGGAGATGCCACTACCGCAAACAGTGAAGCCTCTACTGAGCCGGCAAAAGAGCCCGAGTCGATTCCTTTCCACAAGCTTCCAGATTTGACCCAGGGTATTCCGTCTACGCTGGATGAAGAACTCAGGGACAGATCTGGAAGAACGCAATCCGCGCTCGAAGCCGTTGACGAAACGTCCGAGGGTCGTGGTCAGCGTGAACGTTCAGAGTACGTCTCGACTAATGAACGCAATCGTAAATGGTGGACTCGATTTCTGTTGCTCGGCGCGGCTGGAGGCGCTTCGTTCAGCGTCGTCTATATGGGTCGCGACTGGGAAGACTCGATTGAAGCCGATCGTCACCCCGACATTCCGAATGGCTGGTCACCCAGTCTTTGGTGGCAAAGAGTCAGTGCGCGCATGGGTGAATCCGTGTCCTATTACCAGGATCCTGCCTTTGACAAATTGCTACCCGATCCCGATCCCGCTTTCGAAAGACCATACACGTTGTGTCTCAGCCTGGACGACCTCCTTGTCCACAGCGAATGGAGCCGTGATCACGGTTGGAGGGTAGCCAAGCGTCCCGGCATGGATTATTTCGTACGCTATCTCAGCCAGTACTACGAACTCGTTCTCTTCACCACAGTTCCCTTTGCCATGGGCGAGCCGATTGTGCGCAAATTGGACCCTTTCCGCTTCATCATGTGGCCGCTTTATCGTGAGGCTACCAAGTACGACGAGGGCGAAATTGTCAAGGTTAGCTATTTCTCTTTCCCGTTCGCTGGCACCCTTGGGTAATCTAACCCTTGACACAGGATCTGTCATATCTGAACCGTGATCTATCCAAGGTCATAATTATTGACACCAAAGCCGAGCACGTTCGTAAACAACCTGACAATGCCATCATCCTCGACCCTTGGAAAGGTGACTCCAAAGACAACGAGCTCGTCGGCCTCATCCCCTTCCTCGAGTACATACATACGATGCAATACGCGGACGTCCGCAAGATTCTGAAGTCCTTCGAGGGGAAAAACATCCCGGCCGAGTTTGCGCGCCGCGAAGCAATAGCTCGCAAAGAGTTCAACAAGAAGCTGCAGGAGCAAAAATCCAAGCATTCCAAAGGATCCGGGGTGGGCGCTTTGGGCAACCTCCTTGGACTGAAGCCGAGCAACATGAGCATGACCATGGCCCCTGAGGGTGAACAGAATCCCTCAGAAGCTTTTGCTCAAGGCAAAATGTTGCAAGACATTGCCCGCGAGCGCGGCCAACGACACTACGAGCAGCTGGAAAAAGAGATTCGCGAGAACGGCGAAAAGTGGCTCAAGGAGGAGCAGGTGGCCATGGAGAAGGCTCAGCAAGAGGCCATGAACAGCATGATGGGCTCGTTCTCCGGCTGGTTTGGTCCAAAACCTAGCAAGGATAGCGCACCTGCAGCAAAGAACGCCTAACACGACGCACTAACAACACCTCCTCACTCAACAATGACGATCCATTTGTAGAAAAGAAACACTGGCATTTATCCCCTTGGTTTGGGGTCATGATTGCGGCCATTGGCATGCTTGGGCGCTTCGCACATAGAAATTGGGCATCCTACTAGATTCGCGGACGGAGATGGACCTTGAAGGTTGTGCTCAAGGGCAGAGACGGGGGAGGGCATTTCACTTGTATACCAGTGTACGAGCAGCGGTACTATTAATTCATGGGATCAAAACAAATCAGTCATCCCCTCAACAGGCCATGGTATCCATTAGGGGCTCCAGGAACCACGTCTTCCAGCTTCAATCCTATCAAGGTTGCGTATCCTTCTGCTGCTTTGACCCAATTCCAATGGTCAAGCGTGAACCTCACAGCGCGATCGATGTAGACAGCTGCGATGATTTCTGAGATGCCTTTCTCGTCTTGGCAGGGATGCCTGTTATGACCACCGTCCTAGTCACCGTAGCAAATACCACCGAAGTAGTTGATGACGAGGACGTCAGTGGCTCCTGAGTTGTCACAACGATATTGAACACCGTGCCGTTGCTCGTAACCGTGTAAGTCCCCGGAGGTACAGTCTGAAAGTCAGTTGTCAGGTGCGTCTGATGGGTTGATCGAGTTTTGTTCGAAGACGGAGAAGACATCAATGTCCACTCCAGCGTCGACGGTATAGGCGAAGAAGACGGAGAGGACATCAATGTCCACTCGAGTGTTGACGGTATAGAAGTCGACGACGGAGAAGACATCAATGTCCATTCTAGCGATGACGGTATAGCAGTCGACGAGGTGGTCATCGTCCTCCACTCGACCCAGCACGGCTCACAACGGGGATTCGTCACGCATTGAAAGAAGCTAATTCAACAAATCAACGTTATAACACGGTCTTGAAGCGCAGTGGCCGAAAAGGAGAACGTACTCTTGGCCATGCTTGTCCTTGATTCGGGTGCAATCGCACTCGCCGCCGGGCATGCATTTATCTACCAAGGTTGAAGGAGGCTGCGTCTGAATAGATGATTCGGTCGATGCGGAACAGCTTGTGACGACGTCATGTTGAGCACGAGGTCGGGCATTTACGAGACCGACAAGAGAGAGGAATGGAACGAGAATCCCAAAAACATGCATATTGTTGGCGCGAGCAGTGTCTCAACTAACGGCCGTCAAAGAAGGGGATGGAGCTCATGGACACAGTACCAATGGAATAGACTGGTGAAGTTTCGAGAGGCTGTCGAGATGTTGAAGAAACACAGCTCGTGCTTAGATGGGGGGATCAGTGAGCTCTACGAGATGCTGTCGAAATAGTCTGGCTTAGTCGGACGATTTATATGTCGGTCGGACCGGGTTGGCGGCTTTTCAAGATAGATGGGCCTATCTCCTTGGGCAAGGTATTCGACTGAGGCCCCAGGATCACGCAAGACGCCATTGAATCACAAGCTGTACTGGACGGGGAGTTTGAGCAAGCAAACGCAGATTTGTGAATCGAGTTCTGGACGGAAAAGCTGGTGCAGCCCGGCCAAACGTCCAGGCTGGCGCAAACACCGGTCTCAAAAGGCGTCTATCCGGCCTTTGTAACAGCGTTTCTCAGGGTTTTCGTCTGTCCGATCTCGGCTGTTCTCAGATGCCATTGCAACGCCAGGAAGCTTGTGCTTGTGCTCTGTTGCGACAGATCATCAACGTCACAGCTGCGAATAGGAGGCATGAACTGGTTCAACTGAACATGTGACCCAAACACTCCTTGTGATACCTGTTTCAGTTGAATTGCTTGTGTGACGGGAATGAAATGTCAGGCCAAGAAAGAGGAGTCTTTGCCGTCCTGAAAGGATGTCGCATCCACCTGTGATGACGGTTTGGTTTATATCGAATGATTGATCAGCTCAGTTGTTGCCTTGATGGGGCGGTATTTGTAAATTTACGATGTGGTCTAGTCTGAGCGCCACGTAGGAGACAGAAACGAGATCTATATCATGAGTACACAGGGATTCGGAACAGACATCAATCGTCTCTTGGGGTACAGCAAGACTTCTATGCCAATAAACAGTAAGAAACATTAGGATAGCATACCAACAAGGAGTGCGAACTCTATGGGCGTGTTTTCATTCAAAAAAGGGGGTATAAATTGCAGCGTGGCGTAATCCAATCACGCTTTCCCGTTACCTTGGACCGCCTCGTCCTCCATTATAGCCGTTCTGATTCGTTGTCCTTTTCGCTTAGTCTTGTTCCAAAATCCTCGGGCACAAAGGAGGAGGCGATAGCACTCTGCATCGATGTCGACTCCTCTCGCTTGCAACGAGTTCGCCAAACGCGACAGAGCAGCAAACACAAATGCGGACACGATGAGGGAGTGTGTCAACCACCAGAAGTGCTGGCGACCGAGGGGGCATTCGGCGTATTCGTGCTCCCATGTCCAAGTTTCCTGGTCAAACCACATGCTGAGCAGCCCGGCGTTGCCCCCAAAGTCGCCCATCATGCTGCGCACGGTAATCTCTCTGCGGCCGGGCATCATGTCGTGCTTGTGCAAGCCCTGTAGTCGAGCATCCTGCCACCGCCAAACTTGCCAAGATCGGTCATCCGGGCTCGTTCCGTTGGTGTGATTCAAGAAGTGAAAGGTGTCGCACCCTTCGTGGTCATGGCCGTTTAAAACGAGGCCGGCGCGTCCGTGGCCCCTGTTTGACGATCCAGGGTCTTTGTTGACGCCAAAAATGCCTTCCAAGAGACCTTTGCTAGCATCCGCGCTCAAAAGATATTGCTCCTTCAGACCGCCACCCTCTTCCTTGGAGTGGAATTCGAAGAACGGTGCATCAACGCAGATGCCCGCAGGCTTATACATCGGGATATGAGTTAGGATGATTGTAAACACACCGTGATGCTCGACAGGAGCAGCCGAGCCAATAATGGTATTGATGAACTTGTACGTCGAGTCTTGAAGGTCGGTGCTTTTGGCCGGCGTGTCAAGATTCATATCGTTGAGCACGACCAGTCGAAGCTCGGGTCGCAGTCGGTTCGACTCTGGGCTTGTCTCGGCGTTTCGGATGGTAGCATTGACTTCCGCGTCGTGAATTGGTAATTCAAAGCGCAGTTCATAGTTTGCCTTGCCGAAAACACGCTCGAACCGTGCCATGCGCTCGGGAGTGAGGTCTCCAGCGTAGCCGATGTCGTGGTTGCCAGCTACATTTATGATCCTCCGTTTCCAGACCTGTTCAGCCGGAGAGTCGTCGAGCAGGCCAGAGATGTTGTATTTCGCATCGGGATACTGAGCAACATCATCTGGCACGCGTTCGCTACCCTTGAATGTTCGGTTCCAGTATCGCCTTCCCCTTTCTTCGAACTCGTCGTCTTCGATCCACTGGCTACCCACGAGGTCGCCCAGAACAGACACGTGAGTTGGCTGCGTCCACCAGTGAATTGTTCGATAGATGTGCGCAAGATAAAAGTCATTGCCGAGAAGATCGAACCACTTGCGCGCCGACTCGAAGATCATGGGAATGTCCTCCATGTAAATGTCGACGATATCGTGCAGAACCGCTCGAACCCGTTCTCGGAACGACCATTGAAAAGTTTGAAAGGTCATGTGCCGAAACATGCTTCTCAGATGGGGAAGAAGTCCGAGGAATACGATGGGGATGGACGTGTCCCCCTCGAGCTGGGGGTCTCCCAGCGCGAGGAGACGGAAAGGTGCCAGTTTCGTAGGCAAGCCATCTCCTCGGACCGAAGCTGCATATGGCCAGTGTAGCTTCTTGGTCTGCTCGAACGCTTCTTTGCTGTCCCTCGAATCGATCGGAAAGGCGCATCCGCTGAAGAAGGGGTATAGGTAAAGGTAGACGGTGGAGGCTATCGCCAACGGCACGAGGAAGCGCCAGCCGTGACGAAGAAAAGCCGCAACCAACATGTATTCAGCCGCATGTGCATAGCATAGGGATGGATGAAATGCTCGAGCAATTGGCCAGAGATGTTGTGGTTGGCAAACTGTTCAGCTTCTCCCTGATCTCTTTTGTGCTGTTATCCGTACCGCAACCGGAAAGCAGTGCTATTACAAGGGAGCTACCATCATCCCGCTGACTCAGCTCTTCGCATGATGCACTATTAGTCGTCCACTCTCCTGACTGGAAGTTTTGAACTTCAATACAAACGTTTAAATGTGTTTGACATATCGGCAAGACAATGCTTGAGTGATTCATCATTCGGATTCCATCAGCTGCGGAGCCTCATTCAAAGATCTCCCGAGCAGTGTATATATGAACCAGCTTCACCGTCACCCAACTCTGGATGCCTGACTCTACGTTGGTCGTTCATAGCTTCATCTTCAGGTCTAATGAGAATAGATTTCTTCCATCCTGTGCAGCCCGAGCTCGTCCTGTACGTCCCACATGCTCCATAGATGACTTGTGCAGTTCAGCCAGAGTTTCTTCATCGCCATGATTCGCTAGGAATCGCTCTCCCGTGCGTTGCAACCGGCCGACAATGAGGCCCAGCTCTGGCAAGCCTGAGCGGTCATATTGTATTGTATATGTCTAGTTAAGACTTGTCAGCGGGACATACATCGTTCGCAAAAGTCACCAACTCTATACTCACCTCGATGGTAGCTAAGCCCTCGGCGGATTCAACAAAGGGCGCCTTTGAGTCCTCGACATATCGCGGCAAAGGATTTATGCTTGGGTAATTCCCTCCATCGCCTCGGGAAGCGGCGGAAAGACAAATGGCATGTTGGTACGAGACCATACCGCCATTGGCCAGAACCAGACCCTTTCCATATTTGCCACTTCGCATTGCACGCACCATCGCGTTGATGGCCTGGACAAAAGTCAGCCCTCAGCTTTCGAAGCCAAGGTCCCAACGGGAACCACGCTCTTGTCCAGCGACTTACATGCGTAGAATAGTTGTTTCCGGCACCTCCGAAAGAGGTCAGGCCTCCCAGGAGAGAGATTGGTCTCTCCCATCCCTCGGTTGAGAGGCCCAGATGATCGCACGCCAACTTTGGCACAATTGGAAAGCAACTAAGACCCGTCAACAAACTTGTAGCCATTGTCACATTTCTTTTTCAGAGAGTAGATTTCAGCGTACGAGTATAAATCGAAGCAATCAGGCTCATCTTTGTTCCAACCTGCAACGTCGAGAGCAGCATCTATCGTCTTGCAAAGGGCTGGGCTCTTGTGCAGACAGGATCTCAACCAGACTGTGAGATATTAGCGGTGACTCGAGCTCTGTACTAGCGGCGACAGCAGCTTACATTCGGGATGCTCTTCCGTACCAGCACCGCCAAGAACATATATCCATTTACTCTCATGAATGCCGAGTTGCTTGGCGTAATCAGTAGACGTCAGGACGCAGGCAGCGGCCAAGTTGACACTATTGAAGGCATTCATCAGAAGAGGATCTAGTTGGTTCTGTCAGTCTCCACCACCTACATGTAGCCGTGAAAGAAGCAGGAAATGGCTTACAAGGTGCGCAGATCAATCGATTTCGACGTGTCTCGGTGCCGATGAAGTCAGCACTCTTTGGAGGGTCCCGGTAGTTCCAGGCATACTCGTTCTGAGACGCAATCTCATCAAACGCAGCATACATGGTCGCCGACTCACGTATGTTCTGCTGGGGTGTCTGGCCTCTATAAGCTCGACGAGCCATCTCATAGAGCGGATAGACGTGGATGGGTAACCCCATGGAATGTAGGGCCCCAGTACCTAGGCGGGCATGAATATCTTCACTACAACAACGATGTGAGAACGAACATTATTTACCTTGCAATAGAGACGAATCCAACGTGAGGGCTCCCCTTCCATCAGTGTCTGGTTGCGTCCATCCCTTTGGATGTGACTGTCCCGCCTTCTGACACGCGGCAACTGCTCATTTACATAACAATCAGCTTCGCGGAGGCTCATGGCAATAGACTGAGATATGGACTCACGCGACGCCAGAGCTTCTCCGCCAGTGAGAACGGCGACATTGCTCTCCCTCTTTGCAATAGCGCGAGCAGCCTCGTCGCATTGCAAAGCAGGCTGGTTCCCTCCATGGCCCTCCAGCACGCGGCACGAAGGGCGTATGCCCAGTTTGTCAGAGATGAGACCCAGCAGATCGCTGTACGACCAAGTCCAAGGACGGACGACCCGAAGGCTGTCTGTCTTCTCCAAGAGGATCTCTTGGGAGGCTGCATCGAGACCGGTATCTGCGATGGCGCAGCGTATGGCGTTGATCATGAGTTGCGCCGGCTCGATAGCATCTTCTAGCTTTGTGGATTTGTTGCGTATGTCTCCAACGCCGACTATGACCGGGACGGCATGTTTGGAAGCCATCGTGATGAGTTGTTGGCCATCAACAAGTGACAATAAACACAAAGATAGCGAGCTCGCACATCGGTTGATCGACGACTTTGGTCACGTTCAGCGACTTGAACCATACGGGCTTGATCTGTATGAAGCGCTCGAGGTTTTGTAATTCGTGAAGTGGCTGAAATACATCGAACAGGCACCGGCATGAAAGTCGCTAGGCGTGCAACGTGGTTTTCCACGAAAGCCGAGCCTAAAAGAATAAAGTCCAAAAATTTTTAAGGAAGGAAACTTCATAGGAGATCCAGACCAGCTTGAGATAGGCAGTCAGACATTAGAACAAGAAGAAATAAAGAGAGATGTCTCGATCGTCCTTGGCCCCATCTTCGACTCAGTCCCAACGGAAGCTTGTGAAGCTGGTCTATTCGTCCGTCTCCATTGGAGCTCTTTTGCATGGATAGCTGCAATTGCGGGGAAGCTACTGTGCCGAGCCGAGGTCAGATCTTCCTTGGCCTTGTGGGGGGGCGCCTGACTTCGTAATATGAAAAACAACGTACGGAGCACAACGATCGATGACAATCCATTATTCCAGTCCCAAGGCACGGCTACAAATACCGGCTGCAACATCACACAATAGATGACTTGACTGCGAATCATATGTCACGTTCTGAAGCTTCTCTTCAACCCGGCGTTCCAGCATACGACGTCCGACTTCTATCATTTACTTGTCAATAGTCCAGCATTGAAAGTCCCTACCCTGCATCAACATCAACCTGCACAAGCACCAGCGAGAGACGACCATGGGTATTTACGAGCTCAGCTATCCCGCACCGCATGTTCTCCTCGTGACCATCAACCGCGAATCAAGACTCAACGCCATCCCACTCGACGGCCACTGGGAAGGGGAACGGTTATGGCGCTGGTTCGATGACACTGCAGACCTACGGGTGGCCATCGTCACCGGCAAGGGAAACAAAGCCTTCTGCTGCGGCGCCGACTTGAAGGACATGCTGGAGAGAAACCAACGAGAGGACGGCAAAGACGCCCCAGTGTTTCCCCCTGGATCTTTCATGGGACTGAGCACGCGTGTTGGAAAGAAGCCCGTCCTGGCTGCCGTAAATGGCTTTGCCTTTGGCGGTGGCTTCGAGATTGCACTCAATTGGTGAGACTTGTCCTCGTCCCACAAGCATCGGCTTCTCGTGCATTGCATAGGCGACATCGCTAACTTTGCTCTGTAGTGACATGGTGATCGCATCACCAAACGCGCAGTTTGGCCTGCCCGAGGTCAAGACGGGTCTTTACGCAGCCGCAGGGGGGATCACCCGCGTCGTACGGATCTTTGGCATGCAAATGGCGTCAGAGATAGCCCTTGCCGGTCGCACGTTATCAGCCCACGAAGCACGCAACTTGGGTTTCGCTCGCGTATCCGCATCGCCCGAGTCACTACTGGACGAGGCTGTCGAACTCGCCAAGCAGGTGGCTGACATGTCGCCCGACGCCATTGTCGTCAGTCGTGCCGGCCTTCGCGAGGCATGGGAGTCGGCCAGTGTGGACCGAGGGGCGCAGGTCGTCCACGAGAGGTACGCAAGGGATTTGTTCGCGGGTGAAAATTTACGGATCGGGTTGACTGCATTTGCCAGTAAGAAGAAGCCGAACTGGGTGCCGTCGAAGCTGTGACCGGGGATTACGCCATCAAGAGAAGTGATGGTGAAGGACAGGACCTTCTGTGTACAGCAATGACACCACACTGTATTCACACCATACCCATGTGCTGAGCACGAAATGATTGCCTGCCTATCCCTGACGATGATATCAGCAAATCGCTTGTCAGACTTGGCGCCTTGGCCCGCCCGCTGCAGCCAACCAAGTGCTGCAGCGCCGCATCATGGTGTGCGAAATGCTCCGAAGTGGCAAATGCCTCATGAGATTGAGATATGACTCTTATAGAGAAAAACGTCACTTCACCCCTCTTGCCCGTCGTCGTCCTCCCTCGGCCACTCCACATCAAAAGCCACCTCATCGTCATCGCCCGACACAAAGGCAAATGCAACAATGCTGTTATTTTTCAAGCCACACTTGGTGGGCGTAAATGCATCATCTTCGCCCAGGTCCAACATCTTCCATCCACTAGCCGGATCGTTGCGCACCTTGAGCGTGCCATACGCTATCCTTGCGGCCCCATTGGGGATTGGCGTCTTCTTGGGCGGATTCAGCGAGCTTGTCAGTCCTGCCGGATACCTCTCTCTCAGCAGCTCGAGAAGCTCTTTGGTGACTGAAGACATGGGCGCCAGTGCATCCACAAAGAGGTAGATGGTGTGAATGCCATGCTTGAAACGCACGGAGATGTGCGCATCATCCACCGTTGTCTTGGCTTACCGGTCAGTGCATATGATCTTGTGAGACTGACAGTCGGGGTATGATGTCACAGAAACATACCATGATCGGTTCTTCCAACCGTCTACAGCTTCTAAGGCTTAGATCGGGCCAATCTCTGTGTGACTCCTCGTTATTATAAGTGTCCTTGCACGCCGATGCGGGCTATGACGGCGAGGCGTACGAGCTGCGAAAGTGCTGGACGAGATACCCACGTGACTGCAGCCTATGTACAAACGAGTGAAGTGATGTGAGAGCAAAGTTACATACTGTGCGAATGTACCGTGCATAGAGGAAAATGTTACGGTATTGACCGGGGTCCCTTGGGTGCGTGGTTATTACCTTTAGCTTTCCCAGCTCGCAAATCGAGAATTCCAGCTTGTTCAGCAAGGGCATGTGCATGCTCGAACTCCAAGAATGCAGCAAGATAATACCGTGTGAACCGACATCGTGAAGCGAGCTCCGAGGGCTCCGCAAGTACAACCAACGCCCGATTACTTGTACATACATACATACTGTAGCTCGCCATCCGCTGCACCTCCATCCGTCCTCCTGCGTTTCCCTGCCTGCTTCGCGCTGGGGGCACCGCAGCTCCCGAGGCGCCCGGCTGGACGAGGCTCAAGCATTGACTGAGGCGTTCTCGAGGTTGCACCACCAAGCTGCTATTGCGCCCGGTCTCGCAACCGCGACGATAACCTGTCAACATGGATGCGGATGGCCATCCTGAGACCCCGGGTCTGGCGAAGGCCAATGCATCATCATCATCGTCGCCACCTCGTCGCGACTCCTCGTCGGGCATGGAGCCACACCCGCGCCTGTCCATCTCGACGCCCGCCCGCCTCTTGCTTGGCACCGTGTCGTCCGGTATCGTAGGTTTCACCCTTGGGGCCATGCAGGGTGGGCAGATGGCCCAGCTGCGATTCCGAGCCGAACACGCGCACAAGATGCCCGATACTACGACGGGCTGGTACTTTTACCACAAATCCAAGAATTACCACGCCATGCAGGGTGGGATACGGGAGGGCTTCCGCATGGCGGCCAAGACGAGTTTCTGGAGCTTCATGGCTCTGGGGCTCGAAAGCACGGTGGATCGGTGTCGGGGATGCAGCGACATGATCTCGACGACCGTTGCGACGCTTACCGTCGCTGGCGCCTTTTCCCTCTGGCGTAAGTGCTTCTCCCCCCGGTCATTCGTTACCCCGTCATGGACTCGAGGCAAGACTCGTGGAGGAATTGGAACCTGTCGTTCGTGTGTTTGCCGCCAGGGCCAGGTGGCCCGTTCTTTGCCGTGGCTGGCTGACGAGTGTCGGGCCAAAACGTCAGCAAAATTCATTGCATTGTGGGGATGAATTGTAAAAGTTCACAGGGTCAGCTGACAGAATGCCCGTTGCCGGCTGCATGTTCCAGATGGATTTTCATTATCAACCGCTGCCAGGACCGCCAAGCTCGGACTGGCTTTTGGTCTCGCCTACGGAGGTGTCCAGGATCTAGTAGGCTTAGCCCGTGGCAGACCGATAGGATACCTGGAGCACCTCCGATATCGGCTCCCAAGCGCGACGCCCACAACAGCGCGATAACAGAGAAGGTTGGTTGGTGATTGCCTGGTGACGGGGTAATTTCTCGCTGGCCCGGGTCGAGGGGACGAAATTAGTATTGCGCACGTACATAGAGCATGGGCCACGACGCACGCCCACCACCGCAACCACCCACACACCACTGCTCACACGACGCCGACGCAATGCGAGCATTGTTTCCGGTCGACTTTGCCGCATCGCCGATGTTGGGTCTGCTCAGGCACCAACCACCACATGACCATGGCGGAGGATCGGGTGCACATCCGTCAGCTGCCTGCCTGCTTGCCTGCCTGCCGCCAAGAACAGCGCACAGATGGAAACTGGAACACGGAGTTAAGGCCTCCGCAAGAAAACGAAGTCGGAGGCTTTGGTCCTCTCCCTTCCAATGCCCCCTGGATAGAGAGCCGACGTCACGATAGACAGGGCAATCTGGCGTGGGGTAAAATTAGCCGGCGCTTCTCCTCCGGTCACCGGGGATGGGATGTTGGGGGGGGCGTGTCCGCCGCGTCCGGGCGCAAGATAAGGTCCTCGATGATTCAAAACCCAGATAATAGCAGATCCGTTAAAAACAAGCAATTTTCCAGACGCGCAGCCCCGCCCACGGCTTCTTCTGCCGTATCGGAGGCATTCCAACTCGCATGTGGAGGTAGTAGCGGGCTTGCTGATTGGCCCAATGTCATCGTGGAGATCGACGTCACGGCTAGCTGCGGGCTTCATTAATGCACCAAACGGGGAGCCACGTGATCCCCTCGACCCCGATTTGGCAATCTGAGCCTTGCATCGTGTTTGACACACAAGTGAGACGAGGAGCGATCAACGGCATGGCTCGGACTTCGGTGGGGCGTCGTCATTGATTGCTGCGGCCCTGGGGGTAAATTGGTCGTCCCCTTATGATCTGGACGTGTCTGCCTGGGCCCAGCTGGGGGAGATATCGTGGCGATATCGCCTTCCCTCCCCCCCTCTCATCCCCCTCCCCCCTTCGGAATCGCGGGAAGCAGGCGTAGTAAATATAAGAAACTCTCCTACCCTCTTTGTATGCCCACCCTCTTGCTGTTGTTGTCATTGTTGTCTGGTCAGCCTTTGGTCCTATCAAGTGTTCCAAAGCATAACAAGGCAGGATATCTGAGGAAAGGGTGTCAAGAAGACGGCTTCGTTCTCCCTACTCTCACATACCTGTGTACTTTTCTCTCAATATATTCCAACCATTTCCAGCTGTCGCTGAGAACGAAACCCCCCTCCCCTTCTGCTCATCATCCCGACTCTTCCAGACTTCATCCCCCCATCTTCCTCCACGCCCACAATCTTCGACTACTCAGCTTCTCCTCCAAGCTGCATTCTCGAGAAACAAGTCCAGAAGCCGCCCTCATTTGAGACGCTTTACTCCAACCCCCAACCACAACTCAACTCCACACTAACACCCCTTGTCGTATCCTCCCCTCATTTCTTTTGTTCGTAGAAAGAGAGAGGAAAGACTGCGATGAGACCCGTGCCCGTCCGAGGGTTCGTTTCTTTGTCCTCGCCCATTCGGAATTCTCCATCACATTTCCCCGCATCTGGTCAGTTCGATTCGCCGCGGCCGTGCCTCACGGCTGTGAATCATGGTCGAAATGGGACCTTCCTTGGCCATGGCGCCGTGCCGCCCAAGCACCATCATGGCGTCCAACGTCGCGGCATTCACTCCTCTGAACCACGCACGTCGACCATCGCCGAGCTTCCAGGAGCGCTGCCGACGACGCCCATCATGGAGCCTGCTCGCGCGCCGCTCTCCGTCTTGCCCTTGAGCATGATCCTTCGCTCTCTTGCCACAACCATGGTCTCGTCTTCGCCTTTCCTGCTTCCGCCATCGTTGCGGATCATGACTGTCCTGGCGCACAGCAAGAACCCGCTCTTGAACCCGGACAGGAACCCTCTGTTGAGATACTTTCTCAAAAAGTCGTTCTATGCCCAGTTCTGCGCTGGCGAGAACTCAATCGAGGTGCGAACCACCATTGACAGGTTAAAGCACATCGGTTTCACTGGAGTCATCCTCGGTTACGCAAAGGAGGTGGTTCTCTCGGAGAAGCAAGTTCCCGAGATCGAAGCAGTCGCCGGACAAGAGACTCAAGAGGTCATCGATCAAGAGATCAAGCCATGGGCTGATGGCACCCTCGAAACCGTTCGCCTGGCACAGCCGGGAGACTTTGTCGCTCTCAAGTATGTCCAACTCCTCTGACCGTGTGCTGTCGCCGGAGTTGTATTAACCCAAATCATAGATTCACGGGAGCTGGAAGCCTTGCCCTCCATTTATTGAAGCATCGGGATCCTGCAACACCATTTTTGACGCAGTCGATTGACGCTATCTGCCAGCTTGCCCACGCGCAGGGCGTACGATTGTTGTTTGATGCTGAACAGGACATGCTCCAAGACGGCATCGATGACTGGACGATGCAATTCGCCCGTAAATACAACACGTCGCGAGATACCGCAACCATCTATGGCACGTATCAAGCTTACAAAAAGTGCGCACCGGCC
Source organism: Torrubiellomyces zombiae (assembly GCA_018831705.1). Lineage (NCBI taxonomy): Eukaryota > Fungi > Ascomycota > Sordariomycetes > Hypocreales > Ophiocordycipitaceae > Torrubiellomyces > Torrubiellomyces zombiae. The sequence goes on along the minus strand of JADHZA010000033.1, from coordinate 68,811 downwards.
ATTGTGAAAAAGCATCTCGAAGAGGCCCGCGAGGGCAATTTCGCTCTCGGTGTGAAGCTGGTTCGTGGGGCCTACCTGGGATCAGACCCTCGCGGGTGCTTTCACGACACCAAGGCGGACACAGACGCATGCTACGACGGGATCGCCGCTAGCGTGCTGTCGCGCCAATGGAATGCGACCTTGTTAGGCGACGGCGAGTATCCGGCTGCGCACTTGGTCTTGGCCACGCACAACGTCGAGTCTGTGCGCAGGGCTCGAGCCATCTGTGACGCAGGTGGTGCCAAGTCCGAGATTGCCTTTGCTCAGTTGCAGGGAATGGCCGATGAAGTAAGCTGCGAGCTAGTTGAGGCAGGCCAGTCCGCCATCCGAGACGGACTTCGACCCGCCTCGGACTTGCCGGCATACAAGTACTTGGTTTGGGGCACCACGGGAGAGTGTATGAAGTATCTTTTGCGTCGGGCACATGAGAACCGGGATGCTGTCCAGAGAACAAGAAGTGGCCGCGATGCCATGTTGGCTGAGCTGGCACGACGAGTGAGGAATGCGTTACGCATATGATGATGGCATGAGAGCATCACTCGGAGTTGCAGTGTAGCGATTTGTTTGCGATTTTTTGGCGTACCGCCAGCAACGAGGCCCTGGCGCGTTCAGGAGCCTTGCATTTAGTTTTTCTCATAGCGTTAGCGAATTCAAGCTTTAACAACGCAACACGCATCCGCAGACTGGGGACATCATGAGAGTATCAGCGTGTGATATTGGTTAGAGGGAGCGCGAGACACGATATGCGGTTTTCAGACTCCACGGAGTGCCATGGCAGAAATGGTGAGCGTCTCCATCTCCTTCAGCTTGGCAGGCTCGTCTTTGATGGCATCAAGCCAGCCGATTCCGTTGAGCTTGTAATACTTGCGAACCCTGTCAATATCCGTAGCAAGGGCGATGTTTTCGTCGACAATGGGCACAGAAGTTCCATCGACATGCGTGCGCAAATGTGTCCAGACTTGTTCGCCCGATGTCGGTGACGAGGTAGTGGAAGCATTTAAGATTTTCACCACGAACAGGCGCTGGGATGTCGGTGTGATGCCAAACCGTCGATAGGCATCGGCGATCTAAGTAGAGATGGTCAGGTTCCCAAGAGTCTTTTTTTTCTTCGGTTTTCTATAGCGATCTGCTACCAACATTGTTCGATGGATTCAAGGACACCACGACTTCAGAGTGAACATTTGGCGTCTTCAAGGAACCGCTGTCGGCGGCTGTGGCGGCTTTGAAGATTGCGGAGAGCAGCTGGCGGCGTGATATGATCTGAAAATAAGAGAAAACAAAGCACCGAGTTAGTATTGGCGATACTTGGATAGCCCATGCTCTCTCGACAGGTTTTCCTACCACTGAAGCGTCTATAAAAGCGTACTCGAAATCGGTATTGCGCGCGAGCAGCTGTTGGTGGAGGAATGCGGCATTTTTGACGTCGTGAAAGAGTGCAAGGTGGATGCTAGTCGTCGGCAGGAGGTGCTCGAGGGTTATCGTTTCAAGCCCGTGGAAGGACATGTCAGGGAAGGAAATGAGACGACTACTGTTGTATTTGATCCCCGATGTCTCTCGGGTGAGCGTCGGAAACAATCGTGGTTGTAAGAGGGACAAGGCAACTGGCGCAAAAGTTAAGTTGAGGCCGTTGTTCAAAGGCCCGCATCGATGGCATGGCATGGCATGCTTGCCCCGCACTTTTGCTTTTACTTCACAAAGTCAGCGAATGAGGGGCCAAAGAAGCTGCCCGCCTCTCTTTTACTCTGGAACCTTGTCAGGCGCTTGCTTGCTTCATAATGCTACCAGTAACCTTGAACGGCCGCGGTCAAAACTCAGACTCCTGCTCATCTGGGTAGCTGATATTGCCCTGCGTTACAAGTATTTGGTCCCACATTATTGAAGACTTTGATGCGTCGAACCAACCAGCTACTGGCATGAAACATCTTCCTACAAACTCGGGCCATCTCAGCTTTCCTATTCATCTTTCGGCACCTCCAGCTCGGGGCCTGGTTTTCGCGCACTGATGGCCACGTATCGCCAGTACTTTTGCGCATAATAGCCACGAGCTCCGCCCACGGCGTTGACGAAATATTTCTCCAGGTGCAGGAAGGTAATGATGTAGTACGGGATCGCGGCCAGCAGCCAAAACAGCCGTAGCATCGGTCGCACGTTTTCCGAGTAATCGTAAATCTTGACGTCGACGAACCCTGCCTCCTCGATGATCTGCTTGTAGTAGCCACGCTTGGCGCGCTGCCAGGTAGGCATGGCACCATACTCGCTGACTTGTTTCATGATGGTCGCTAGAGTCTTGCCGATGGCCGCGTCCGATTCGTAATCATGATCATACTCGTGCATAGCCAAATGGCCGCCTGGGCGCAGGATGCGGAAGAACTCTCGCAGCGCCGCCAGCGGATCCGTAGCGTGCACAAGGGTCTCCATTGTATAGGCGCCGTCGTACGACTCGGGCTCGAGTGTCTCGAGGTGATGGTAGTCCATCTTCTCCACCATCACCTTGTTCTTGAGAGGACCCGAGCGTGCAACATTGCGCCGCGCCTTGTCAAGGTGATGGTCCATGACGTCAATGGCAGTTACCTTCAACCCCTTCTTGGCCATGTAGAGCGCGACGTGTCCGACACCACAACCAGCATCAAGCACAAGAGAGTCGCGTCCCAGATCCAGCAGTTCATACATCTTCTGTTCCATTCGCCGTAGTGGCTTTCCAACCGGCAGCATCCAGTACGTGTCCTTCTCCCAGTATCCAAAATGGCGGGTGTTTCCCAGAAGAAGTCGATAACCGATCCGCGACTCGAGAGACTTGTACAGGCTCTGTAATGATGGATTGTCGTTGATGACGGGCTCCGTCGTGACTGCGGAGGCCATTTCGAATTGGAGGCGCCGGCTGCGTGCAATCTAGCAAGCTGCCCGTGAAGTCAAAACGCAGAAAGTCTGACGCAAAAAATGCCTCAGGAGACGACAGGTTTGCATGGCCTGTTCACGCTGTTGCAGAAGAGAGAGAGAGAGCGAGAGAGCGTGGGAGAGCGAGCTTACGCGGGCGCAGCATCAGCGGGTTGAAAACCCCTGGCTGGAAGCTCGATGCACGTGAAAGACGGCGGCTGGTGGCACGGACGTAGCAACATCAAAAGGCGAGCCGTTATTTATATCCACCTACTCATCAAACGAACACCCCGGTAGTTTTAGCCCGTCTTGATACAGCAGCGAATCAGAAGTGAGTTTGCTCTTTCCATACGCGCCGTAAGCAACGGGAGCATGCAGATCATTGACTCGTCACAGTCATGGCCCTTCCATGGAGCAGCTCCCGTACATGCAGGTACGTACGAGTGATGCGCCAACGACAACTCCGAAAGGCAGATATAGCAACAGTCAAGCGAGGTTCCAACTCTACCAGACTTTCAGCGCGTCAATAAAGCGCATGCGCTACATATAGCCGCGAATGATGATGGGCAATCGTGCTTCACCTGCATGATGCATTAGATGCCCCATCGTCATCCAATTGAGCATCTCATTTAGCCGCCGCTTCGATGCACTCCTACGCTCAGACATCCCCAGAGGTTGTCATGGAATCCCCCGATGCGGTATATCATGTGAACGATGTTGTATGTAATAGCAGGAATGGTAAATGTTCTATTACTTCTGTACTTCTGCACACAGCCATCACGAGACAACCCTGACTAAATATCCTTCCATTGGTGTCCTTAAAGTCGATCTTATCTATCAGATTGCCACGGCTGACTTCATCACGACTGGCTTGGAGTTCAAATAACGCGTCCTTCACTATTGCCGTTGCGGATTTGACCAACGACCGGATGCCTACTGCGATATGCTTGGAAACTCGACCACGCATCTCGCCAGTAATGGCACAATCGTGGGATGGATAGGGACTTCCAGGGACCGCGGGACTATCGAAGTGATGTATTCGAGCTGCATCACGATCGTACTCTGCGTTTGGGTTTCTGCGTACCCCAATATTCCATCACCTACGGACAAATGGTACCACGGCGTCATCGACAAATTTAACTTGGCGATGATCTGAGCTCTTGGCCCTGACCTGCTATTTGCCCTCGCCATAGGGCAATGGAGTAGTGCCCGTAGAAGCGTGGATGTAAGTCGAACATCTCGGTAGTAGACTAAGTTTAGGTCTATGCATTCGCACATGATTGTTAACTTCACCTCAATCCAACGTTTCAGAGAAGTCTTACCGCAATATCGATGGACCATTACGCATGGGTTTTATGCCGACATGGGAGGATTCAGAATCGTCTCCCAAGAATACGAACAAGGCATTCCCGTCAATGCAGAACAATTATTATACCTTGTTCAACACGGACATGTCGCCATGCCATCTCTCACCGAAAGTCGGATCAAGGAAATGAGTTCCTATGATATTTTTTCCAAGTTCGTGAATTCTATTCCAGCTGATGATGCTCTTCTTGGGTCCTTTTGAACTGATATCAAATCCAGGATTGTCGTGCTTTGGCAAGTATTTTGGTTCATCGTGGTGGAGGCTGTGCGGTTTGCTCGAGGACTACCGATGACCTCGCTGGAGCTGACGGCGCTCATCTTCGCCGTGATGATGATTGCAACCTCCATAGCCTGGTTTCAAAAGCCTCAAGTACGGTTCGCTACAAGACTCCATATCCGGGGCGGAAGGAGTTTTGAGGATGTGAGAAGGCAAGCTTGGAGAACTGTACGATATTCGAATCTTGCGCGAGCGACATGGCCAGCTCAGTTGCTAATCAACTCAACCAGACGCATCCAAATCATTCTCCCTACTGGCACGATACGCCAATGGATTTCGTGTGGAAGAGAGGTTCTTTCAAAGGTGACAAGCATTGGCAGTACATGAGCTACCTCAGCCACAGAGCCCATTTCGCACTCTTCACGCGCTTACCTGGCAGGCCCTGGCAGAGGATGCCCTCGGATATCTGGCATAAACCTCAGGGATTTCTGATTCCCCTTGGTCTTGTAGTGCAGATCCCATTCTGTCTTGCCTTTCTAGCGGCATGGAACTTTCACTTCGCTACGTGGACAGAGCGTTTTCTTTGGCGTATATGTGCCGTGTATCACGCCCTTTATACCCTCATGATCACCGTGTACTACATTTTCTGGCTAGGCAACGAGGAGACTACCAAGGAACCAGCTGTTGAGATGCGCATTTGGAGTGTGACTCAGAAAGGCCATGCTGGGTCGTCAAACCCGGCAAGCGATATGAAAGGCCCGGTATCTGATCTGGAGCAAGGGGCAGCCGGGATTGAAAACTGTCGGGAAAAGTCAGCCAAGGGCACGATGGCGAACTTCGTCCACAGACACAGAACCAGACTATACAACTGGGCAGAGCCTGTGCGAAACCTATCCCCGACGGAGGATCCGCAGCAGGCGGTATCATTGCGATGGACTTTGCCACTCTTCGTCCTTACCGTGCTTTACATTTTTTCACACCTTTTCATATATCTCGAGGACTTTCTAGCCTTGAGGTCACAGCCCCGCGGAATATACGTCACAGCCAGAATACTGTTGTAGTTGAGGGCAATGGTAAATGTTTTAGTTGCACTGTTTGGGTTCCGCACCTGGGGCGAAAGATGCTGGTGGGATACCGATCAAGGTTTGTTCTACCAAAGCGCTGATGTTCCCGATTCGAGCGTAGCAGAGCTCGTGTACATTAGCGTTTGGCAATGATACAAGTAAAAGCTCTCTCGCACCTCTCAAATGATACAGCACATTGGAGCGGAGCAGGTTGAACGGTGCGCGTCACGTCAGCACCGGATATCGGGGATCCTTGTCAAAAGGTGGCTCCAAGCAAGGGAGCAGGACCGGGATCTCCTTACCATTGGGTCATGCTAGGTAATTACCTGTTGTAGCCGGGAGGCCGGCACCGGGCACCGAGCGTGCGAGATTACCAGCGAGCCGCCATACTCATCAGGCAGTGACAGGCACCCAGGGTGATTGGCCTCTTCGCTTCATTGGCCGATTGAGACGGCAGGCCTAGAAGCACCGGGCGAGCGGTCGCCCTGGCCCAGGCTCTTATACGCTAGCATAGCACATATTCACACTCTGTCCTGGGTTCGCACATTTGTGCTACCATAGCACGTGCATACAAGTAGTAACTAAGACGCATTTATCACCATGATTGATCCTGCCTGCGAGTAGGTAGCACACGGGTTGTTACAATTCACGGGGTTTGCAGATATTACAAGTACTACATACATGGAGTCCTCGCCCGACGTGCGTCGACAGGTAACAGTGGGTACGGTCTGTACCTACCAAGGTCAGTACTGGTAGTGTGTACTTGAAGTACGGGTACTACGCTGTGATGACGATCGTCCAACGCGCGGGGGTTCCAGAACACAACGGTGCATTTGCATAGCCGCACGTGCAGGTCGGTAGGTATGTATATGCAAGCTTGCAGATGCATTGCAGGCAGACTTTAGGATTTTGAAGGCTCGGCAAGTAATACGGCCACGAGAAGAGAAGAAAGGAAAGGAAAAGAAATATATTTGCTTGCTGGTGAGGGAGACGTGGATATGTATACACGACCATGGAGGTACTTCAGATCGCCAAGTCGTGGTGCCTTTGGGACTATCGAAGTTACAAACAGGTCTAAAGGCGGCCGCAATTTCCTACCTGCATCCTCAAGTCGCCGCGCACCAATGAACGAGCTACAAGCACTTACTGGTAATAGCAGGATTCAACCCGCAGTCGCTTGCTAACCTGGACGCTCAGTCGCCGCCCAATCTACTCCCGCAGATTAATCACCTATTCGTCAAATGTATCTTCTTCACCTGTCCATCCGACCATATTTTACCTACTTGTACGCGGACCCGACCCGATGAGTGTGGAATGGATTGAACCCCCCTTGGCTGCCGTGGCTGCACGCGACCTAACGTAGCATCGGCAGCACCAAGAAGTGTCGGTTCCTATCGTCTCGCTCTCCCCTTCTCATTGGTGGAATTCAATACATGCTAACCGTGCCTCCCTAAGTAAAGGTACCGGTGACAGTCAGCTCAAACAGCTCATGCCTGCAAGAGAACGTAAAAACTGCAATGAACTTACAAGCAGCAGCCCTCATTCCATCCCGAGCGGCATCCGTACATGCTTGGCCCCGGGCGTCCAGCGGAGGACAACAACATAATGGGCAATAACTGACTGCTTAAGCCTTTTGATAACGGGCCTGGCCAGTTCAAAAGCGCCGGGGTGTTCCCCAAGCCCAGAATCTCGGGGGGCCGTCGTGGGGGGCTCGCCCATCCATCTCGTGCTCTTGACGGCGCCACAGTTGAGCGGCCCCTCCCTCGCAGCCTATCAGAGATCTTGGTCAAACTAGTTCTCCATACTCCATATTTGCGTTCGAGTAGTCGAAACGATCGGTAAGATTGAGGTATTACCAGTAACCAGTTGTGCACAATACCGACACGTACGTGTACGTTAAATGTACAAGTACGGATGACAAAGTCTGGGGCTAAGGTTAGGGAAAGGTAGTACTCGCAGCACCTGGTCAATCCAGCCAGCAGCGCTGCGGAGTATTAATTCCTCCCCAGTACGGCCGCTACTGCACTTGTACAGACGAGCTTGTGGGTACCTACCTAAGTATGTGGCATGTAGCGCTTATTTAGCCGTGCGTGCCGTACTTCTAGCAGTGCGCATGTACCTGATCGCGCAGTATCGGGAGCACTACGATTACTTGTACACACTAGTCCTGGCACCACTAGAGGACTTAGTTCTGCTAGTAGTTGTGCCAAGGATTCGTTGATCGTCCTCCCCGTGCGTACCTACCCACTAGTACCCACCTACCTCACCAACGTTCTGCTGTCATACTTGTAGCAGTACTTGCTTTGGCCAGCACCGGCGCCCTTCTCTCAAGGGCCCCCTCCCGCAAGCGTCAGCAATCACAATCACAGCGGACGACTGAACTCACGCTCGCCTCTTCCCAGCAGACGAGACGAACTCCCTCGCCTGGCCTCTTCGTGTTTTTCCCGATACTGCCAGGAGATGCAACACCGGCAACCGCAGTGATGGGAGCCCTGGACCCGTCGTGTTAGCTGCAGGCATTCACCTGCGCGCACCTACAGCGTACCAGACCATCGGTTCGTCTGATCCGCGCCAGCTGCCTCTCCTTCGTTCCTCGACAGTTGGACGCGCCCTTGCCACGGCACACGCACGCAGATTGCTGCAAGTGAAGGCCGGCATTTGCCGCTGTCAACGTCTACGCCAACGTCTACGCCAACGACTACCTTTTCACACCCGTCTTTCGTCCTCGTTGCGCGGAGGTTCACGATTGCTCCCAACGGGCCCCTGGGCGGAGGGCTCCCGGTCTTCGCATCCTCCTCAGTCCCGACGTCCGCCCCCTCCATCGCTGCCGCCACCGTCTCGCCTCGCCCGAGTTCGAAGCCTCGTTGTCCTCGCGCAGCTTCGAGCCGCGCTCGAGCCAGCCTGTAGCCATGCCCGCGCGGCCCTCCAAGCGACCGGCCGACATCAGCGGGGACGCCGACGATGATGGAGCCGGACAAAATGCCAGCAAGCTCAAGCTGTCGCGATCCGACAAGATGGCTGAAGACTTCTCATCCGTCGTCAAGAATCGTCTACAGTCGTACACTCGAACCGGTCAGGCCTGCGACAGATGCAAGGTACGTCCTCTCTTGGCACTCTCCCTAGCCTATCGCATGCAAAAGCCCCCTCTGCCCTACCTAACTCCGTGGTGCGCGCTCATCGTTTGAGCCTCTGGCAACCCCTTTCACGTTCTCTGAATTGCCGATCCAAGGCCCTTCACGGCCCTTTGCGGATGCTTCCCCATATGTCCAAGCTGCGCAGCCCCTTCGCATCTATCAGCAAATGCCCGTGCACTAACGGCCGTTACCCGTTCAGGTCAGGAAAATTCGTTGCGATGCTTTAGCCGAAGGCTGTTCACACTGTGCCAACCTCAATCTCGAATGCTACGTCACCGATCGTGTCACTGGTCGAACGGAGAGGAGAGGGTACATGCAAGAGTTGGAACGGGAGAAGAACAGCATGGTGACACACATTCGAGATCTCGAGAGGCTTTTGGGCGAGAAGGGCGTTCAGGTCAGACCGTGGCGAGGCGCTGCTTGGACAGAATACCATCCCGACGTCACCTTTGACGAAGCAGGCAATCCTGTCGGGCCCTCACCGACAACCCCCGACAAGTGGGAGAGGTATGGCTCCCTCTGGGTGCACTACCAAAGCCCGGCGCCCGATACAACCATTGCACCCAGGCAGTGGCAGACGCGTCCGACACAGTCTCTTGTGGGCGTGCTGTCGGACAATGCACCCCTCAGCTCCATCCGAGGTACCAAGCTGAATCTTTTCGGAACCACCATCGAGACGACCTCATTTGATGCCCCTGATGTCGACGAGCCTTCAAGCGACGCCGATCCTTCGAAACCTCTATACAACAAGTCCGTCCATGCCTTCTTACGGACAATCATGGGCATCAACCCTCCCGTACACGTTCAGCTTCCCACACGTGATGATGCCTTCATGTACGTCGACTGGTACTTTCTCTCAGTCTCGACTTTCCTTCCTCTACTTCACAAACCATCGATAATCCGACTGGTAAGTTGCCCGGCACGTGCGCACGGGTCGATCAAATCTGACAGTGGCCACAGTTGACGAGAGTCTACGATGAACCTGCTTTCGAGGCTTCAACGCCAGAGCTCGTCATCCTCCACATGATCTTCGCCATCATCTTCTTCCACTTCGGGGTGCGCAACGGGCACGGAACCGGGCAGCGCAGCCATCTCAACGACATATCGAACAAGCATTACCACTTCGCATTGTCGAAAATGTTTCATCTCTACAGCTCTCGAGAGCTGGTGGCCATCCAGGCTCTGACCTTGATTGCATCCCATACGAGAGCTTTTCCCAAACCTGGCTGCGGCTCACTGGTGGCCAGCATGGTCTTGCATCGCGCCTTGGAACTCAACCTGCATCGCTCCATCAAAATGCACGACCAAGGGACCAACTTGAACAACGAGCTGAGAAAGCGCGTCTGGTGGGTCATCATGATTGTGGTCATTCCCATCTACGGCAAGGCGGGCTTTCCCATGCCGATTTCCGTTCAAGATTTCGACATCGAATATCCCGAGCCCATTGCCGACGAAATGCTTTCCGAAAAGGGCGTCGATACGTCGCAAAACCTGCCCTGCCCCTACGAGGCTGGTATTGCCGGTTTCAAGATCACCGCCATCTTCATGGAGATGTACGCTCGCATATACAGCGTGCATCGAGATGCGCAGAGCTACCCTCATGTCGTGCATGCATTGGAGGAGAAACTCAACAAGTGGGAGGCAGAGCTCCCGCCGTACCTGCAGTACGACGAGTCGCGTGTGCAGGATGCGAGCACAATATCAAGCGTCATTGTTCGAACGTACGGGTTGGAGCTCCGCCTGTGTCTGCGACATCCCTCTGTGGCCATGACGGCGGATCCGCAAATGATGGCCGAGAATACTCGCATCAGCGAGCAGACTGCTCGCGATTTCCTCGCCGCCGTGGAGCAGATGTCGAAGCTGAAGTCGCTTGACACAACATGGTACAGCTTATCGATTTATTGCGTGTGCATCCTGTCTATGTTGGTTCCGCATTGGGAAAGACGATATGAGACGACGCCAGAGACGGTGGCGGAGTTGCGACAGGACATGGACCGCTGGATGTCGATAATGAAGGAGATGAGCTTGCTGCTAGGTACTTATGGTCCGGGTCATCATATTTTGGAATTTTAACTGACTATAACATCAGGCTGTGGAACATCATTAACAATGCAGATCGGGCATATCATTGATCGTACCGTGGGCTGGATCGAGCATGACATGCGCCAAGGCATGGTTAAAGCACCGCTCACCGGGACTTCTGCCGAGATCAAGCTTGAACAGCAGGAGCAGCAACAACAGAGGCAACTGGAGGAACAGCAGGAACAGCAGCAACAACTCGAGCAGCGTCAACACCAACTCGAGCAGCAGCAGCAGCAACTGAAGCAGCAGCAGCAATTGGAGCAGAAACAATTGGAACAACACCAACTCGAGCAGCAGAGGCAATTGGAACAGCAGCAGCAGCAGCAGCAGCAACAAATGCAGCGGGAGCAGCAACGGCATCAGCAGCAACAATCACAGGTGTCGCCACAACATCATCATCACTCACAACATCGCCTTCGCCAACCGTCATCAGCTGCGTCTTCGAGCGGCATTTCATACACGCAAAGTCAACAAGAAGCTGTTGCATCAAACAACGTCACGCAGCCTGACTCGAGCTCCAAGGGCTACTATCAAGCAGATGGCCTGACTGGTCACGGTCACGTTCACTATCCCACGATGGCATATGGCGACCAGTCTCTGCAGAACGAAGCTGCCCCCTCGTCGTATCAAGGAGAATCTCCAGCGATATTTTACACCACGGCTAGCACCTCTGCGCCGCCCACAGCTGGTGTGCCCCCCAACCATGCCGACGGTACGCACGGCTTGGCCACTTTCGCACCGCACGTACCACATCATATGCCTGCTGCACACACATCTGCCGATTTGATGTGGGCACGAGAAAACACGTGGAACGACTGGACGGCCGCGATAGCAGATACGCAAGAGCAGTACAGTGCCAACGCGCTACTGACGCTCGGAAGTGGTCCAAGAACTTCCTTGCTCCCGGACGAGTCCGTCACGCAATCGGGTCAAGACATTACCATGGTGCCGCAGGGCACACATTGGCCTGTACTCACGTTTGGACATTCGCCTCAGGTCTGAGATGTATCTCATAGCCCTCCTCTTTATTTTGCATCTCGATTTTGAGCCCTGCGTTTTCGATGATTTGGCCCGGCGTTTTTCAGGAGGAAGGCAATTCCTATGGGGCAGACTTGGATATACCAAAGTGAGCCTGGGTTCTAGCCGGCGCATCATGGTGGTCATCGGTGCATGAAGGCGGAGTATAAGCCAAGGCGTGGTGGGATGATTTCTTGCTCCCTCATCTCTCTTTTGCCATCCGCTCCTTGTTGTGCCCTGCCACACTCGGTCGCGGGTGGCCTATTCTCTGGATTTACTATTACACCACGACCTGAGATGAATTTGGTTGGGCTTCGGGGGGAATCAGTCCCAACACATGTAGGACGTGTAGGAAGAAAAGTTGGGGAGTGCTGCTACATGGTAAATGTGATCATGGATACATACGAGTGGGTTGGTAGCAGTGCGGTATACGCCTTGATGGCGCTGCGTCAAATGAATTCCAACATCAGTCTTTGATGCTTGAAACGTTATCAGATCTCAGTGTGAAAGTGTGTGCTTCTTGAATGTAATCGAGATAATTCGCACATCAAAGTAGAGGACGCCAGTATAAAGGACATTGCTGTCTATTCGTCTGGGGGAGAGCACGAACACTCTCGAGAGACTCTTAGCCGTTTGCTGATCAAGAAAATCCTCGAACTCTCACGTCAGATTCTACACCGGGTTGTATGTTTTACCTCGATCCCATACATCCGGATGGAAAGGCTCTCGACAACGATATTTCAATGCGTTCACTGTTCACTACCACGAACGACCTCCAGGCTGGCGAGCAGGGTTGTCGGAGATGATGTTACTATCGAACATTCACCTCAGCAGATGTCTAAACCTCTCTTTCCACCCGCTTTTGGAAGAAAAACAGGCAAACTGTACTGTCAGAACCCCCAATTCGTATAAAACGAGCATCTCCTTACCTGCTCCCGGGTAGGCAATTTGTAGTCGCAGGGCGCCAGTGATTGAGCGATTAACCGCAGTACAGCCGCCCAGGGTCGTCGCTCGATGAGGAAATGCGGCAGACAAATAAGCAATCTACGACTCTCGAAACACACCTCCTACTGCAACAGCATACAGCTTCCCCAATCGCCATACAGATCGAGAGAGCGCACATGATCGCGTGAGCAGCCGGATCGCTTTATCTCGGCCGTTTAATCCCTGATCCTTTCCTTCCTCCAAAGGCTTTGCGACCATGGGCAAAAAGAGGCGCGGACACCCCGACGTCGAGGATGTCTTGACTCGACCATGGTGCTATTACTGTAAGGGTCTTCACTCGCAGCTATTGCAGCACAAGTTTGGCTTTTCTAACGTGTTCTAAAGGCGAGCGAGACTTTGAGGATCTGAAATTGCTCATATCCCACCAAAAAGCGAAGCACTTCAAATGCGATCGATGCGGCCGTCGCCTGAACACAGCCGGCGGTGCGTGCCTCGCAGCTCACTCGCGTATATTATATCATCGTCATGAGCCTGCTTCTAACTTAATTTCGTTCTAGGTCTCTCCGTGCATCTTAACCAAGTCCACAAAGAAACGTTGAATCAGGTCGACAATGCGCTTCCGAATCGGCAAGGACTCGAGGTCGAGATCTTCGGCATGGAAGGTATCCCGCAGGAAGCTCTCGAACAGCACCGTAATCGCATTATTCAAAACTTTTATCAAGCCCAAGAGAACCGACGAATCGCTACCGGCAATCCGCTCCCCGGACAGGCCATGAAGAACCCGGCGAAAAAAATCAAGATAGAATCCAAAGATGAATTGCTCCGAAGATTGGCTGCCTTTCGCTCGCAAAAGCATGCCGCTCCGGCGAACAGCATCCCTGACGCTGCAGTTCCTGCCAACGTGGCTGCTGGCCAATACGTACGACTCCCTGAAGAGCGGTCCGCTTCCTCATTGCTAATATTTGACTATGCAGGCCCATCAAGGATTCGAGCAGCCTACTCATCCCGGTCAGCCCCCTTCTGTACCTGGGTATTCGACCGAGTCCTTGCCACAAAGGCCACCGAGCCACGCCGCCGGCACAGCAGGTCTGCCCCAGCGGCTACCACAGGCCGCCGGGTACTGGCCTGGTGCCACGGACGCGCCCCCTCCTGGCGACGAAGTTGACCAGCTGATCCGTATGGCTGAGGCCGGTGCGAAGGCAAATACTAGGACGGAAGTGGCCGAAGAGGTCGGCGAGAAGAAATCGAAAAAGGAGAAGAAGGCTAAGATGGTGTACGATGACACAGAATTCAGTCCAGAGGAGAGGATGGCAGCGCTACCGCGCTATGCATTCACGCAAGGGGTTGCCGTTTGAGATTCGACTTTCGCATCGATGGAGGTCACGGGCAGGAGCATTATCGGTCAAAGGCATGAAATGGATGGAGAGCACTCGATCATGGTTGCGAATTGTATTCTGATATGCGGCGTCGGAGGATTTCCTTTTGTGCCTACATGTACGAAGGGCTTAAAAGAGTGAACGAGACTTCCTCGCAGATTTGGTCATGTTTTTATATCCTTTAGCTCGTGCCTTGGCTTTGCAAAAGACTACATCTCAATGAGTTAACATCTCTGGGGAGCATGCCCAGAGTCTTTGTACGTGAGAAGGCAGATCAAGACCACGACATCAGTACACGCAAATTGTTAACGATTTATCGGATTCTCGGCATGTGAACGAAGCGGGCGCAGTAATTCATATTGGCTTCCTCTCCCAACAGGCTGTTGCACAGTCTCGTCGGTTGAGTCAAAGGACCGATCCTGATCCGTTGCTTGTCGACTCGCTTACACCTGCAAGGATTGTGCTTGGTCTAATGATGCGCATAGAAAGTAAAGAACGAAATAAGCAGACGACCAGGAAGACTAGTCAGGATAGCTGAAGGCGCGGCTTGGAAACAATGTTCTAAACATGAAATGATCCAGTCGATGATACTGATACTATCAGAGTGCCCGCCGTACATGTATAGATCAAATTATTTACTTATCCTGCAACATCCAACAGGATAAGATATGACACTTTGGCCGAGTGGTTAAGGCGACACTTTGCTAAGGTGTTGGGTTCGCCCGCGCAAGTTCGAATCTTGCAGGTGTCGTTTTTTTGATTGACTTGTACCTTCGTAAGGTAGTTCTCGAAACATTATTCTGAGATTTTTGTTGACTTTAGATTTTTACAATTGCATATCACATACTGTGCAACTTGATGCAACCACTTACTCTCCGTCATTGAACTGAAATTTGCTCAATAGGGGGTGCAATATCTACCAATGCACCCTGGTGCCCCTCTCAACTTTGCATACAGCTGTACTTGTAGTATTTAGCCCACCCCCCAAACCCCGGCTCCTATGCCTAGTTGCCACGACAACCGCAATGCCGTACCTAAGCCAAACAAGGGACGAGAGAGCAGGCATCGATAGGTAAGGAGTGATGACACGCGCTTGCGCTTCATGTGCAAAATACAAAGCATTTGATGTGCAGCTGGATGACACTCAAGCTACCATCTGTGGACTGTTTGCCAACTGACATCTCGCTGCTGCCACCCTTCTTTACGCGCTACAAGCTTCGACACACAGCTGGTCACCAGCCAGCCCGAAGAGCCTGATATTCGTGCTTGTCCTTCTGTCGACGAGGGGCACGTATGTACGATCGTCCTTCCACGCACGCCCGATACTTCTCGTTGCGGACCAAATTCCCTCATATCTAGCAAATTGTCGACCATCACCACGTCTCGAGCCTTCGCAAGCTCCAGACCAGCCCACGAGCGAGGCGAGGCTGGCGAAGCCCAGGACCTCGCATCATGACGGATCCCGGACAGTCGTCCATCACCGTGGCCGGTATGTCCGCCCTCGCGTACGACGTTTGAACACGTCAATGTGATGGCTGACCAGTTTCCAGTACGAGTACGGCCCTTTACCATTCGCGAGGCCGCTCAAATGTACGTGACATTGCGCACCTGTCAGATGCGACGACATTGACTAAACTTGGAAGTAAAGACACAAATCGGACGATGGACCCGTCTTCTTGGGGGACGGGTCGCTGGCCGCTGTTCCTACCCCGAAGCTGCATCAAAGAGGCCTTCGAAGCGTCATCAAGGTCGTCGACGATCGTTGTCTGTACGTACAAGCCCGTCTTGAGATTTGGTATATGTACAACGCCATAAATGCTGACACCCTTGACAGAGTCTTTGACCCGCCCGAAGATAATCCCGTTCAGAAATTCTCCCGATCGGTCGTGCCGACTTCGAAAAAGGTTAAGGATCAAGTATTTGCCTTTGACCGCGTCTTCGACGACAACACCACGCAGTCGGACGTGTACGAAGGAACGACAAAAGCCCTGCTAGATAGCGTACTCGATGGCTACAACGCCACCGTCTTTGCGTACGGGGCCACTGGCTGCGGCAAGACACACACCATCACTGGCACGGCGCAACATCCGGGCATCATCTTCTTGACCATGCAGGAGCTGTTTGAGAAGATTGAGGACCGGAGCCAGGAGAAGAAGACGGAGCTGAGTCTCAGCTATCTCGAGATATACAACGAGACCATTCGCGATCTTCTTGTGCCAGGAGGCAGCAAAGCGGGTCTGATGCTCAGAGAGGATAGCAATCAGGCCGTCACAGTCTCGGGGCTCACGAGCCATCACCCCAGGGACGTGCAGGAGGTTATGGACATAATTGTCCAGGGTAACGAGTATCGGACAGTTTCGCCAACGGAGGCCAATGCGACATCGTCTCGGTCGCATGCTGTTCTTCAGATTAACGTGTCTCAAAGAGATCGAAATGCCGACGTCAACGAGCCCCATACCATGGCTACCCTAAGCATCATCGACCTGGCAGGATCAGAACGCGCTTCAGTGACCAAAAATCGAGGCGAGCGGTTGACCGAGGGTGCCAATATCAACAAATCCCTGCTGGCCTTGGGAAGCTGCATCAATGCCTTGTGTGATCGACGACAAAGGGCTCACGTGCCTTATCGAAACAGCAAGCTGACTCGGCTTCTCAAATTCTCCCTCGGCGGAAACTGCAAGACGGTCATGATTGTGTGCGTCTCCCCGTCTAGCGCCCATTTCGACGAAACGCAAAACACGCTTCGATACGCGAACCGGGCCAAGAACATTCAGACAAAGGTAACGCGCAACGTCTTCAACGTCAATCGCCACGTCAAGGACTTTCTGGTCAAGATTGACGAGCAGATGGCCCTGATCAATGAGCTGAAAGCGCAACAAAAGGATGCGGAGAACTTGTTTTTCGCCAAATTCCGAAAGCAGTGTGAAAGGCGGGATGGACTTGTTCGCGAGGGCGTCCAGCGCTTACGTGCCGCCTACGAAAACTCATCCGCAGAGCGTCAGGAGCGCGTTGCGAATGTGAAGAAACTGAGAGCGTTTGAGAGACGCATTGGACTCTTGTCGGGTTGGATTTCGGCCTTCGATACCATCGCCGACCAGCGGGAGGGAGAGGACTCGATGCCGCAAAACTTGGCCACGATTCGGAAAACAGCGCAAGGGATTCTGGTGGAATTGGAGAACAGTCGACATCACATACACATGAAGCTCGAGAAGCCAACGTGGGAACGAGCCATCGACACAGCCTTATCACATAGCATGCAACAGCTCGAGGCCTTAGACGGCCCCGACACTGGGGCCGATGCTGCTCTGTGTCGTGAGGCGGAGCTGCTCAAGACCAACTTCAATAGAGAGGCATACCTGGAAGTGCTGGAGCAGGAAAAGACGGGTGACGCGCCCGTGGTCCAGATGATGCTGATGGCGCAATTCGAATCCATCACCTCTCTCTCCGACATGATGGAGATGGACGAGGCAAATGCAGTGGCTCACGCCAGGGAGACCATCACCAAGCTCTTGCAGGGAGGGTACGCGGCAGCCTCTCAGGTCGTCAAACCCGACGGTTCTCTCCCGACGGCAGAGGCCTTTCCCCCGAGCCGGAAGGGGACGCCGAAGCGCAAGAAGAGCCTCACATCGTATGTGAGACCCCTTGCTCCGCCGGCACTGGCCGCTGTACAAAACGAGCATGTCTTTGCGAGTCCCATGAAACCGTCGCCCCGTAGGCGTAAGGTGCTCGGCGGGGCGAAAAAGGGTGTGAGCTTCACGCCGGTCAAGAAGGCCAAGAGTCGTGGAGTGCGATGGCGCGACGACGAGACAGAGCAGGGTACTCTGGCCGACTTTGAGAAGACGCCGCAGAAGATGGGCAACACGTCGTCGCCGGATTCTGCATCACCCGAAAAGGCGACGGCATCGCCATCTGTGCCGGCTTGCCAAGCACAAGCAGAGAAGAGCGACGACCACCGAGTCCCTAGCCAAGATGAGAGCCTAGATAGTTCGACTCAATCGACGGACGCCAAGTCTGGACGATTCCAGGCAGGGTTTCTGTCCAAGAGCTCGCGGATCCCGAGCTCCTCACAAGGATCACCGCTACTACAACCGCCGACCCTGAGCCTTCGTCTGGCCTCGAGCTCGCCGGAGTCGGATGGAGCATCCCCGCTGCGGACACTGGACGCTGCTAAAGCCGGCAACATGTCACCGCCTCCTCTGCCGGACCTCCGATCTCGGCTGAGCCCTCGACAGCCGTCGCTGCAAGCCGTGGTGGACGAGAACAAGCCGCCGCAGAGCCACGGAACACCTACGTCCGGGTCGGACTCGGAGTCAAGCTTGGTTGACGCACGCAAGCTGCGAAACGCGATGCATCTGGTCAAGTCGCGCCGCGCGAGCGCCCTGTCCGGCACGGCCGCATCTCAGGCCCGACGCATCTCGTCGATCGGATCCACGATACCGGAGCGAGCCACAGCACGACCCAGCATGCCGGCAACGGCGCTCGCAAGCAGCACAAACGGAGTATCGAGGAACCGTCGAAGCAGCGTCGAGCGTCGACGAAGCCCGCCCCTGGCATGCTCGCCGACCGAGTGGAAGGCAGACAGGAACCTAACGGCCGGTCAAGCCAGGCGGATGAACCTAGGAGGTAGTCTGCGCATCGAGAACACGTCGGGACACGGCAGTCCCCGTCAGGGTAACGGCCAAGAGGCTCCCCGTCGCGTCACTATCACTGTCGGGGCGGCGACGCCGGGAAGCCAGCAGCGACGACAGGAGGGCAAGGGAGGGGTGACGTGGCGATGAAGCCACAGTCGACCTGACATGGAGTGAGTCCAGGTCGACCATGTTTTTCTTTTCGTACAACCGACCCGCGGTCTTTGGAAATGGTTCCTTCCTCTTGGTCTTCTACCTTGAGCGGTTGGGTGTGTGCAGGCGTTGAGGTGACGATTAGGGGCATGACGAGACTGAACTATCGCTACGGCATCGGGATATGTGCAAGATTTGTATTCATAGCGTCCGCGGTATTTTTGCTCAAACCTTGTAGGAATATGGCTCCATGGGCTTTGTTTATAATTCTGACACCAAAAGGGATTGTGCATACCCAATTCCATATGCTCCTTGCAGTCTCACCATGGGGATGATGATACGAGGAACCACCCAATTCTAAGCTGGTCACATCGGACATGGCTTCTTTCACAAAGGCTTTAGTCATAATTCACATCCAGACTTTGATCAACAAACTCTTCTTCAACCTACTAACTTACCTACCGACACAAATACATGATACATGAAGTCTGAGGAATTGTGGCCAGCCCCCGGTATGCACAACCCCGTTGCTTCGGTTGCGGAACACGGACCTGCGAGGCTTTTATAAATACGGCCATGCATCAACTCCTCTCACCACCTTTCTTTTACTTGTAGTAATACTGCACGTTGTACGCATCATCTCTCCATAGGCAGAGCACTTCATACTATTCTCAACTTTGCTACGCTCAATTCCCTTTTCGCTATTTGTATCAATCCGTGAAATCGCGACCATGGCGAAAACCGACTTTCGACCAGCTTTGCTCATCATTGACTTGCAAGAGGACTTTTGTCCGCCTGTATGTTCTCCCAAGCCATTTCCACCTTTCAACACACGACGTATCATTCATCTCCGTGTTCAATCTACAAGACCAACTAACTCGTCTCTTTTCTAAGAATGGCTCGCTCGCCGTCACGTCAGGGCGCACCATCACCCCCGTCGTCAACAACCTGCTCAATCTACCATTTACGCTCAAGATCGCCACGCGTGACTGGCATCCAGCCTCGCACGTGTCGTTTGCCAAGAACCACGCTCCGTCCAAGACGACGACGGACATCCCTCACCCCACGGACCCTTCTGTGCCTCCCTACACCACCAATCTCTGGCCCGTGCATTGCGTGCAGAACACCCCCGGGGCCCAGCTCATCCCGGAGCTGGACAAGACCAAGCTCCATGCCGTCATTGACAAGGGCCTGAACGAGAAGACGGAGATGTACTCGGCCTTCTATGACCCTTTCCACGTGGATGATAGCGGACTCAAGGCGAGATTGGCCAAGGCTGCCATCACTCATGTCTTTGTGGTGGGCTTGGCTGCTGATTACTGCGTGCGCGCTACGGCTGAGCATGCTCTCGAGGAGGGATTCAAGTCTTTCATTGTTGAGGAGGGCACGAAGCCTGTCCATCCTGAGAAATGGGGGCAGTGCAAACAGGCTCTTGTGAAGAAGGGGGTCAACTTGATCTCCGTCAATGATGAGCATCTGGCTCGGGTCAAGGCTTTGAAATGAGTGATTTCGTTAGTGTATCTTTGCATCAGCACGAGGCCCCCTTACGAGTGGCGATGCAGAGCAATACAAGAGATTTGGTCAAATAAAAGAGGTTGCTCGTATATAATCTATGGCATGTTTGTTCTAAGATATTGCTCCGCGTCTTGCCCGCGTCAGCGACTTGGCCATCAGCAATCATCGTCTTGATCGTTGTTGGGCCGCCGCGCTCAGCGTTGCTTTTTCCTGAGCATTCGTCATGGCCAACGTGACGGGCGTTGCCGTTCCAGGCGCCGGTGTGGTCGACCTTGACGGCGCCGCACTTCTGTTGTGTTGCATGTGTGCTTTCACGAGGTGGCCCGCCTGCAGAGCACTGCAAAGGGAGAGCTCGCCGGCGAGGACCGCGGCGGCAATGATCCGGGCTAGACGACGCGAGTTTTCGCCCGGGTTGGTGTCGTGCGGTCCACGAACTCCCAGCATATCGAGCATGGCGCTTTGAGGCTCCAATATCGTGCCCCCGCCCAGTGTGCCTACTTCCAACGAAGGCATGGATACGCATATCTGGAGGGACCCGTTGAGACTGGAAAGCGAATTGGGTCAGCATTGCTAAATTGATGAACAGGAGGTAAACGGCACGCAGAGACAACACGTACTTCTTCATCGTCGTGATGCAGTTGGCGCTCTCTACAACTTGCGCTGGATCTTGTCCAGTGGCCAGGAACACGGCAGCGACGATATTGGCCGCGTGCGCGTTGAAGCCGCCAATAGACCCAGCCATGGCGGATCCGATCAGGTTCTTGGACACGTTCAAGTCCACGAGAGAGTCCACATCACTTTTCAGCACCGTTTTGACCACGTCGGCGGGAATGATTGCCTCGGCTACGACGCTCTTGCCGCGACCATCGATCCAGTTCAGCGCGGCAGGCTTCTTGTCGATGCAGAAATTGCCAGAGACGGTCACGATTCTCATGTCATCGAATCCGCTTTCGGATGCCATCACGTTCAAGGCGTGTTCGACGCCCTTGGATATCATGTTCATCCCCATGGCATCGCCCGTCGTCGTCTTGAAACGGATATAAAGATTCGTGCCCGCAAGCGTCGTCTTCATCGTTTGGAGCCGAGCGAAGCGACTTGTAGAGTCAAAGGCTTCCTTGATCGTAGCTTGACCAGCCTCAGAGTCCAACCAAATCTTCGCGGCACCGGCTCGTTCCAGCGTCTCGAAGCTTACGCAAGGGCCTCGTGTCATTCCATCGCCGGTGAGAACCGTGACGGCGCCGCCTCCCGAGTTGATAGCCTTGCAACCACGACTGGCGCCGGCGACTAGAACGCCTTCTGTCGTAGCCATAGGGATGAAATAACTCTGCCCGTCGATGACGAGAGGTCCAGCAACACCGACTGGCAGTGGAAGGTAGCCGATAACATTCTCACAGCAAGCACCGAACACACGCTCCCAGTTGTAGTTCTCAAAGGGGAGCAGTGATAGATCCAATCCATGGGTTACATGGGTGGTGGCCTTGGTGCGCGAAATGATGCTTCGTCGGACTTTCACCGCCCGAGTGAAGTCTCCGAGAGACTTTTCCAAAGCATACCCTGGAACTCGGCCACGCATCGACATGGTAATCACTTCTTCGTCCGTCAGCTCGCTAGTCCGCTTCAATGCAATCAGCTTCTCCAGCTCCGGGATTGGCCGTTGCTCAACCTGGGCTAGCTTCAACTTGTTCATGGACAGCACGTCACTCTCATCGTCCGTGATGCTTGGTGTTGCTGGTTCCGTCCGCTGAGGTGTGGGAGGCACATACTCGCCGAGAGGCAAGGTCACCGAGGCGGTGTCGTTGAAGCGCTGTGCGCGCGCCAATTCTCTGCGATCGACGGGCTGATCTGAAACGTGGGACTCCTTAATACCCCATCTGGCCACATTGAAGAGGTAGCCATTCAAGCCGACACTCAATGCGAGAGCAACGATGATCCACTTTGAGAGAACAGGGTCCTCCAAGCTCTTGAGCAAGCTGCCCACCATGCGACCTCCAACGCCATAGCTTTCGAGTTGACTCATGGTGGCATTGTATCCAGAGCCCTCGTCGCCAAGGGCCGTTGATAGCGCGTAATGGACGGATGGAAATTGAAGTTCATATCGAATCGGGGTCAGAACAGTAATCACGACCGTCTTGCCACTGGCTTTGGCCATCTCCAGGACGGCGTCCAGGCCATTCGATGCCACTTTGAAGGGGTCCATGGGAGGCAGAGTCACGACACCGCCCAAGCCGCCAGCCCATGAGCGTAAGCTGGAAAAGGAGCTGCCACTGCGGAAGGGAATGGTGCAAATATTGACCACGTTGATCAAGACGAACCCGGAGATCATCAACACTTTGAACTTGGGGACGCTGCTGCTCTGCATGTGACGACCGAAAAGCCGGTTGCTGCTGGATGACTTGCCGTCCTCTCGAGTCCAGCCATCATTGCTCGTGGCCACGTTTTCGGCGACGCGTCGACTGACGCCGTCGGCCTCAAGTGCCATGCGCATGTCGACGTGACGCTTGATACGGTTGATTTCCAGCTTGATACTTAGAATGGCCGTATAAAAAGTGAAGAGAAGGAGGCAGTCGAAGAACAAGATCCAAGCAGCAAGAAAGCAGAATTGCTGCAGACCACCCTGCACTCCCGATGCGGCACCTATGGAAAGGATGACGATCTCGATGGCATAGTCCCGCAGGATCTCGTACCCTTTGTCCTTTATGGCAGCTTGAACGGCATACTGGATGGCATTTTGCGGAGCCCGTTGAGCTGACCCTCCGTCTGCCGAGTCCCTGCCTTGGTTCCGGCGGTGCTCTACGGCGTGGCTGAGGACGGCCCGAGTGAGGATAATACTCTTCTCGAAGCCGATGGTGACCACTAGAAAAGGTAGGCCCTCGGATAGTAGGATGAGTCCGATTGACACGCCGAGCTTGGTGGTCACGGCGAGACCAAAGAGAAAGGCGAAAACGGAAGAAAACAGGGTGGTCATGCCCAGCCAGAAGTTGGAGCCCATCCTCTTCATGGAGAGAAACAATGAGACGAATGTGAGGTGCATCGATAGATACCCCAGAACCATAATGACGATATCTAGCGTCTCGGCATTCTTGAGCAAGTCGAGGAACGTCATCCAGGAATTGCTCGCCCATTCGACAACGGTGTGACGCCTGCTGACCTTGGCTGCCTTCATAATCCACATCTTCTTCTCACGTCCATTTCGAGTGATGGCCTCCTCGGCATGCTCATCAGCAATCTCCTGGGTGGCGGTGACAAACTCGGACGCTTGCTTGTAGGGTAGGGAGAAAGCTAGAATGCTGTCTTGGGTATAAGTTGTGAAGGAACTCTCGGTGGATGGCAGAGGCGTGATGGAAATATTTTGCGGCGTTGTGATGGCTGTAGATCGTGGCGCGGTGGTAGGAGAATCGCTGGACAGGGTGTCGGGAAACACGAGCGTCACCAGAGCGAGATGATCCGCATCGCTTTTCAGGGCGGCGCCGTGTTCGAGGCTCTGCCACTTCCAGGCCGTATCCGGGCCAGCTCGAAGATCCCTGCTACCCTCTACCAATGACGACCATTGCGCTTTCTGAACGCTCGCCACATCTTTGGACAAGCTCTCCTGTAGCTGGCCAACGTAAGATGTGCTAGCGAGAAGGGCAACGACGACAACTGTGTGAATGGGGTGGGAGTAAGCCAGCTTGGCCATGGATTGCAGAAGCGGCACCACCTTCTTGCCGATGCGCGAAGGCTTCTGGTTTTGCTGAGCCAGGTCAGGCTCGCCCCGAAAGCGGCGGGGCAGAAAGGATGCGGAGATCATGTCGAGGACGGTACCGGAGGGTTCGTCAGAGGTGTTCGATTTAAGACATTGGATGTCCGGGAGGTTCTGGGCCGCCTAGTCTGCAGAGTCGTAGGTTAGCGACATTGTCGGGCTCTCCTGTTGGTAGGTAGAAAGTTGATCATGAAGCAACGACAAGACAGGGCCGAGGAGCCACCAAGACAGCGGGAAAGGGGGGGACGTCGACGAACGGATGCACAACTTTGAGCGATTTCAGTTGTGGAAGCGATATCGGAAGCGATTGGATGATTTGAAATTCGGACTGCGAGCAGCTTTGGAGAAACGGCTGGGTGTTTGTTTCGTATGAGTGGTCAATGGCTGCGAACCAGCAAATCAGATCAAGCGTTTAGGCGGTGATGCGCGACGGGGCATTAAGAAAGTAGGTAGGACCGCTGACGTCGAACAATGCGGTGGAAGCAATCAGCCAAAGAGAAGATAGGAAGGAGATGTTGAAGCTCCCACGATGATGCTGGCAAGTCGACCAAGAAGGCTACCGAGATGAAAATCTTCCGGCGTCCAAGAGGAGATTTCGAGTTAGAAAGATGCCGAACCCCTGGGTTTTCTCGACCTTCCAACGGGATTGTATTTTCCATGAGGGCGGTGGGGGCGGCGGGTCAAATTGCTACCCACAGTTTACAATGTAATATTAGGTGCGATCTGCAAGCACCGTGGCACTGCCTACGTACAACGATGTATTGATGCCAGTAATATTGACCCTACGACTACCTCCTACTTCGTAGTACTACAAAAAACTGAGCTGCACAGTATTACTCCGTGGCAGCCACGCCGCAACACACCCTGCATCTACGGAGAAGGATTTCGACGGGATTTGCCGACGTTAAACCGCCCTGTCCATCCTTCCACCATACCGAGAACAAAAGTTCCCGCCGTCTCTCTCATCTCACCTCATCTTCTTGGATACATCACATGGACTTACTTGCAACCAGACTTCCATAAACTACTGGCAGTATCTGCGAGCAGATATCCTGATCTATTGGTATGATCAACATATGCAAGGCTGTCAGGGGGGCCTGCCACCCATGGTTCTGAACAATTCTCCACGGCTCGGATAAGACTGCTCGCACCGGACGTCGGCCCCATCCTCGTCATCCCGAGTCTGTGGTGGCGCTACAGCCTATTGTTCTCTAGACATTGTGCGAGTCGCGAAAACGTGTGCACACCTTCGCTACCGCTGCTGCGTTAAACAACATTCGATATGACCTGTGTCGACTGTCTTCACTCTTCCACAACCACGCCCAGCCCAGGCCACACACCAGAACACAACGCTCACCTTCACATTCGATGGACAACTTTTTCTGCATTATTTGGTCCCTACCTACCCATGGTTGCACTCGTAGGCGCAGCGAGCTACTGTCACGTCACCGCGCGGCCACTGGTGGCGCAGCTTTCCCTGTCCATCGTGCTATGTACTCGCACCTCTATTGCTCAATCCCATGTTCCTCGAGAGCGATACCGCTTTCCTTGCGTTTCCCTAATTTCACCACCTATCGTCACGTAACTCATCGCTGCTCAGCAAGTCGTACCGGCCGCCCTCAATCAGACGAGCCGTTGTCGCGCGGTCAGGATAGTTGCGAAGACACATATTGGTAAAGTGTGTTCCGTAATGGATACCATCCACGGGGGTTTGGCCATTGTTGTACCCTTCCAGCGGCCTGATGACTGATTGAAAGTTTGGCTCGTGAAAGTAGGCAAATGCGAAACGTTCACGCGTGTTCAAACCCACTTTATGCGGCGTGGACTGTAAAACATTTCCCGTCATGTATTGCAGCATGTCCCCTGAGGCAAGAGATTGGCACGTCAGTCGGTGATGATGATGGCCAGTCGAGCGGCAATGAGCACTGATGTTTGACCACTTACCAGGAAAGACGGTAAATGTTCCCGACACTGGCGGCACATACGTCCATCCTCCGTCGTCTTCTTTCATCCCCGCAACGCTCTTCTGCCAATTGGCATATCTCTCATTACCATGTGGTGGCAACACAAACAGTCCTGTTCCACCTTCTGTGAGCTCAAAAGAAAATACGTTGAAAGAGGAAAGAGCTCTGACCTCCGATGTCGTCTTGAGCTGCAATGACTAGTAGACCATAGTCTGTATGGGATCCTATCCCACGGCCGGCCTTGCCCTTTCCATTCGTTCGGTGCCGAGGTGGGAATCTGTCATCTGGTCAGTGTCTACATGATGGAGTGGGAGAGCAAACTTCGTAACGTACCTCAAAACCCGCATGTGATGCCAGCCGTCTCCGGTGTACCGCGTCAGAGCCCCAGGGGAGACATCCAAACCAAGTTCTATCAGCTGCAGCAACTTATCGCCGCTTGTTCCCAGGTCATGCATGTACTTGCTCATGTCTACCTTAGTCTGGCGGTCTGGCCAGGGGCAAGGTCCATGACAAGGCCACTTGTTCGCGACCCTTGGATCATTGGGTGGCAGGTCTTTGTAGACAGTGAAAATTTCCGAGTAATCTGCAACACCGTTGGTGATTTCTTCTCCCGAGGCAATGTACCCAGCATAAGTCGTATCATTGGCACATGCCATCTTCTGCGCAGGCATCCTTCGGAAGAAGCTCCGGCTCGCTGCATCGGCATGCTTGTATAGCTGCTGCTGAATACGAGACATGGCGATCTGCAGTATGCCGTCGCGTCTCCAGGCTCGGACCATCGCCTTGGCCATGGCCAGATCGGACGCGGCCCCTGACACTTTTTTGGGCAGTACGAATGTTTCAAGATGGCCAATCTTGGCCGTGAAACCAGGCGGCATGGCCCCAACGGGCTGAAGCTGTTGCTCCGCGGCAACACCGGTAGTGATGGCCATGCTTGAGGCTGTGGCTGCTGCTGAGGCTGATCGTCTCGCTGCCATCAAGACAGGCTTGACGGTGCGGACGGTTTGTGAAGAGAACGATTTCATGGTCAAAAGGCGATGTGATTCTGATCGTTGGTTCTCAGGATCGCAACTGATTAGGGTCATCGAGATACCACGTGAAAGTAGGGGACTCTCACGCATGAAATACTCCACGATTCGACACTCGATGGCGCCAGATCAAAGTAAACGTACCCCCATACCTGGTCATCTGCCTTCCATCCGTCATCGATGGCACACACCTGTCACCAATTTCTCCTGCTCATCCGGTGGCACCTCAACATCCAACACATTCGTCAGCGGTGAAGTATAGCTGTGATTTGACGATCAGTGCCTAGCATCCTTCTTAGGGCAATCAAAGCCGACGCAGTCACAGTCGTGTCACTTGCCAAGTCGGGCTCTCGTCCTAGACCGGTTTAGATCACTAGTAGCGTGTGCAACTCGGGATATCGTATTGGATAGAGAATGAAGGAAGAGGGTGACCTCAAACGAGATACCGAAGGGTATGAGGGCGGAGAGAGGTGACTTGGCTAGGGGGTCCTCAACTTTGTTACTCTTGCTCTCACAAACCGCATGTGGCGAGAGGCTTTCCACAGTGGTTGTTGACGGCCTCGTGCGTGCCCTCATGAAAATCCTGTCCAGGACCAGATGTGCTGTCAATTTCGGTGCATATCCATGCCATCCTTGTTGTTGTGAAGTTTCGGTGATTAACGCCAGTCGGTACACTTGTGTCACATTTTGATAACAATCCCGGTTTCAGGGAGTGAGCCTTGCCCTCAATCTATGTCCTATCTGAAGACTAGTCAGGGCTCTGGCCTACAGACTTGTTCAGATCCCCAGTCTCACTGAGGATTGAGAGAAAGAAGCGGCCCAGGGGCATGAGGATGTAAGCATGAGATGAATCGAGCAAACATGAAGCGTCAGTGTCTTGATAATGATGGGCCAAAGCCAGGCCACAGTTTGTATGTCCTCAAGATGGCCAAGAAGCCGATGTCACACACTGTTTCCGTGCCGGACAACTTCCTTGGTCTTGACAATTACGTCAATTCGAATGAGCAACGGTGCTTGAGAGCTACTCTTCTTATCGCAAGACGGCTTGCCCCATGCTCTTTGCATCTGGCCTGTAAAGGTCTTGCCTCGAGTCATTTGCCGTTTATTAGAGCACGTTCATACCCTCTCGAAGCCACGTGCGTTTGTGTCCTGTTGATCATTTGTCGAAGCGTCTTGTAGGATAGTGCGGAATGGTATTCACTCTGTTTGACACACTGCATATCCAGAGTACCGAGCACGTATCGTCGTCCTGAAAAGCTTGGCTTCCGTCGCTCCCGTCACCGAAACAATACCGCCCTCATCGTAAATCGGCTCGAGATTACGCCTCGAAAAGTTTTTGTACATGGTGAGGGCCACAAGCGTGTAGGACAAGATGCACGCGAGGCACACGAGTCTTCTTGATGGCTTATGACGCTCACTTCTCCGTCAAACTGCCCTTTTCATGCTTTAGTCCCGCCTCCTTCGCCTTCTCGTCCGCGATCTTGCACAGCGCGCTCCACTCATTCTTTTGGACGCGACTGACGCT
The DNA here is from genome assembly GCA_018831705.1 of Torrubiellomyces zombiae. Taxonomy (NCBI): domain Eukaryota; kingdom Fungi; phylum Ascomycota; class Sordariomycetes; order Hypocreales; family Ophiocordycipitaceae; genus Torrubiellomyces; species Torrubiellomyces zombiae. The sequence goes on along the minus strand of JADHZA010000033.1, from coordinate 40,146 downwards.
GAGTCGTGACTGCTTAAGCATCTGCATGTTTTCAAGTGGTCCGCCGACCTTTCCTAACTCACGTAGCTCTTTTAATGAGATGGGTACGGCAAACTTCCTGCGAAACTCAACGTGGACAAGACTCCAACGAGGGTTCTCCTTTGTGGAAGAAGGATCATAGTACGGGGTGCCCGGGCGACGAGCACTTGCTGATACGAAAAAGCACGGATTAGCGTTGCGTCAAAGGGCTATGACGAGGGGGCAAGGGGGCACAATGAACGTACTATCTTCCGAATACTCTCTGACGATCTCCATGGTGCCCACGATCGCGGGTTCTTTGCAGTTGGAGTGGTAGAAGAATGCTTGGTCACCAGCATTCATGTTCCGCAAGCAATTGCGCGCTAAACTTTTGTGTGAGCCATACATACTCGAAGTTGATTCCGATCCCTGGAGAGTGACCGACCTGCGTACGATCTTATGCCTGGTATCGAGATCAAGAGCCAGTTAGCAAGCGGTTAATTAACCACAGCTTAATGTATTACGCACCATCCCAGCCTTCTGGCTTGGACCTGGCACGCAGATCGTCGATTGAGAACCTGACATCGATGCCATTCTCGAACCGTGACTCTGGTTCGGCCTTCAACAGCCAGTACCACTCGCCGTCGTGCCTTGGTGCATCGGGATTAGTGACGGGAATGGAGTCAATGTCTGGGTCCTCAGAGACAGCCCGTGATTGAGAGCCGGCTGGCGGATTTGATGTCGTGTCTTTGCTAGGTGCTTTACTCATAGGTTTGGGTGTTTCAGCACTGGCCTTCGGCTTTCTCGGCTTGGCCAATTGACGCGTCTCACCGTCCTTGAAAGGCTTTGCATCACGTTGTTTTGCTGACTTTGGGGACGCCACAGCCCCTTTAGTAGTGCTTGATGCCGCCGCTCGCACTCGTAACGAGCGTCGTTTCTGAATGGGTTGGTCCTCGGGGTCACCAGCCGACCTCTTGGGTGATGCCATAGATGGATGCTTCAACAGCGAGCAAGTTGTCCGGTGCGTCCGGAGCTCGTACTGGCGAATTGATTGCGGTTGCTGGTTGTCAATACAAGTCGGTGAGCGCTGAATTACGATTTCTGGCCTGGCCTAAATAAGCCCCGGTGAATAGTGGTAGAGTGAGGTTTGACATGGCAGCTTTGATTGAGACGTAGCCTCTTCGTACCGTCTGGTAGGGAGATTTTGCAGCTCGCGGGGCTAGCCGCCATAAGCTACGTATCCACTACTTAAGCCAAGCTTGCTTGACCAAAGTTGCAGAGCAGGATGATCACCCGGTCTTGATCGAATCTGCAACTAATAATGACATGTTTATCACGTGTCCTGCATTCGTTGTTGACACAACAGTTGTAGCCCTTGGCAGATGCTGAGGCGCATGATAATGGGTTAACCCTAGCTTCAACGCTACCTAACATTTCTCAGGTAACCTGGCTTAGGCTGCCCCCAGATGGACCGACCATTCGACCAGACGCCCATCAGGACTCTCACAAACGCAGGTGCTTGTGAGCAGCGAGAACAACTCAGCTTGGCCTTGAAACATCAACTTTACTGCATCTATTCTATCTCAAACACGTGGAAATACTCGTGATTTACTACTGTAGTAACCTCCAGCAGATCGATGTCATCATCATCCCGGGGAGGTCTTCCGCAGACACGAGATGCAACGCAAAGCTCAGATATTAGCCGCATAATTTCAGAGCTCGCCCGCCTCTAACGTCTCATCCCTGGCCGTCTTGAGGAACGGCACCAGATCAGTTCCGCCCGTGCCCATCAAACCCTCGCTGCCCTTGCGTGAGGAAGAAGAACTCGCCAGATTCTGTCGCGATCCACCCGTCCACGGCTGCTTGGACGGCAAGACGATGTATCGCGTCACGATCCGTATGTGTTTATTCCGAAACTCAGCCAAGGCATCGGTGGCGGCCGTGTACGCCCGTTGCAGACGACGGTGCTCGTCGGTCGTAGCATTCGCGAGTGCCAATTGGCGAATGCTGCCCATGCGGCCGACATGAATCAGGAATCTTCGATGTGGTCCAGGCATGTACTTTCTGACTTCTGCGTGGAAGCTGGTTGATCCAGCGCTGCCGTGTGTCTTGTGCTCAACGCCGAGAACGACATCGAAGAATTGGATGAGTGAGCTCTGCCCGTTGCTGCCTCCTCGGAACCTTTGCCACTGGCCTTTGCCCTGACCTTCGTCATAGAATACGCCTCGGGGCAACCCAGCTGACTCCATGTTCATGCTTCCGGCTAGGAATGGCCGAATTCGGTGATAAAACACCATCGGATCACACTTCTCGTACATTCTGTCCAATAAGCAGCCAACTTTGATGATACAATCTTGCAGCCGGACGAGGGACTTTGTGATGGTATTGTAGTCGCGCGTTCTCACCGCCTCTAATGCCTCAGTCATGTCTTGAAGAACACCGGCCGCTTGGGCTTCCATGGCAACGCTGATGAGGAGGAACCAGGACTCTGAAACGGTGCCGGTAAAGGAGAATAGCAGATTAAGGTCGTCTACGTTGGAGAAGTCCGGTTCCTCGCAGGAAAAGTTCCAAAGGTTGGCCGCAGCATAGGTCAGCACGGGTGGCAGCTCCAGATGCTCCGATATACTCAGGAAAGGGACCGTGATTTGAGGAGGCAGAACCTGCAAGTTGGTCAGCCCTTACATCCAATGATAGTCTCAACTGATGGAATGCTAATTGAGCTTCTGCCGTCCATGACTTGCCTCCTCTGGAGTCTTCCCTCCCCATATATAAGCATGGGCGATGAAGGCGAGAGCCGCGTAGGCTCTTCTCCATTCCGCTTCGGACGTCAATTCATCAGTCGACAAAAGCGGAAGTTGTGAAACAGTGCTTCGGATCGTGTTATCCTCTATGAGCCTTGGCAACCTGTGTGCAATGGAATCCCAGGGCTCGTAGTACGGGTCGGAAAAGGCTTGAGGGATGCATTGATCGGGCAGAAATGCGTTTCTTGTGATCCCGAATTTGCTTGAATCGATCGAAGATGAGTCGTCTGATGGAGACTGGTACCGTATGGCGTGAGGAGACATGGCTTTATTTTGCGAAACTCAAGGCTCTCGAGTTGCAAATGTCCAAGGAGCGTACGAGTAAAAGACGAAGATTTGTAAGGGGATTCTGCTCTGCTTTTCTGAGAAAACCGGATTACGGAGACAATGACATTCGGAGCCTGGCCGCAAGATGCACGGGGACCTGCTCGCCAATACAGGGACAATATACGGGTCAAGTGATACTGCACTCTGTCACGGTCGCTTTGTTTTTACATGTTTGTTTGCCGAGAATCTCCACCTGTACGTAGTGACGTCTCAGCAGTGCCTTCGTATCTGGAGGAATCGTCATTGTTCGCCATCCGACGTATGTGATCCGTCCTTCCGGTGCGTCGCACAATGACACAGCCATGTTGTAAGCCTTTGTGAACCGAAATAGAGTGTCCCGGCTGCGTTCCCCGTTGGTTTGCCTATGCCTTGTGCGAACTAGTCGCCTCGTGCATCTCACATCTCATATTCCACGTGGGCTGGCTCAGCTGCGCATCATAACGTAAGTCGCATTTGGCTTTGCTCGAAAGGGCAAGTCATCTGTCAGTTCCTGCGAACGAGTTCGGTTGGAAGCGGGCGGCAGCGGAAAGCGGAAGTTCGGATGACATGCTTTCGCTGTCTTCCGTGCTCCACTCCACTGGGGCGGATGGTAGGAAAGCCTGGCAACGGGGCAGATAGGCTTCATGTCCGCTCCGATCCGCGACCGGTTAGGTAAAGGACGTGCCTGATCAAGCGATACAGGACAAGACAGGAGAAGTCAGATTTCGCTTTATATATTGAGCATGGTGGTCGGGCCTCGGTTGTCAAGGGAGGCATGCACGTCTCCATTCCTCGTCAGCTTAGATTCAGCAACGGCGTCCTCTTAGCATCCTCCTTCCGTTCTTCCATATCATCTTCCCTCTCTTCTTCATCAACGACTTCATTTCTACAGCGTCCACCGTTGCTAAAGGCTGCGGTCGACCTTTACAGATACAGTCTCATGGAGCTATCAACATATATTGAGCGACTTCGGAACGGGGCAGATGCTGGGTTCCCCTCGGACGCGGGCACCTTGGAATTCGCAAGGAAACTGGACGCCCAAGACAAGCTAAGACATTTGCGCGATGAGTTCATCTTGCCCACCAAGGCGTCACTAAAGAAAAGAGCGCTCGATGGTTCCATCCCTTGTAAGTCTCAGGACTGGCCCCTTTTCATCGGTGTGAGAAATGATAATGACTCACAGACTCGCCCAACTTGTAGCGTCCAACCATTGTCAAGGTGAGACCAATGGGGCCAGCAACGACGACGCCCACAAAAAGCCTTCACAGCATGATGCGTCCCAGCAGACGTGCTTGTACTTTGTGGGCAACTCTTTGGGCGCACAGCCAAAAGCTGTCCGGACATATCTGAACGCTCAGTTGGAGACGTGGGCATCCATCGGCGTCAACGGGCACTTTACCGACTTGGAAAACTCACCCCTGACCCAATGGCAAGATCTGGCTGCAGACTGCGCGCGCAAGTCGGCCGACATTGTAGGCTCGTCGCCTCACGAGATTGTCATCATGAACACGTTGACGATTAATCTGCACCTCATGATGGCGAGCTTCTACAGGCCTCATGGCCGACGACATAAGATCATCCTCGAGTGGAAGCCTTTTCCCAGCGATCATTACGCCATAGAGAGTCAAATCGCCTGGCACGGACTGGATCCACGAGCAAGCATGATCAAGATTGAGCCCGATGAAAACTCCATCATCCCCACGGAAAAGATATTGCGGACCATGGACGAGCACGCCGAAGAGACGGCCTTGTTGCTACTACCAGGAATTCAGTACTACTCAGGTCAGCTGTTCGACATAGCCAAGATCACCGCCTATGCCAAGGAACGGGGCATCATTGTAGGCTGGGACCTGGCTCACGCTGCCGGCAACGTCGAGCTGAAACTGCACGACTGGGACGTCGACTTCGCCTGCTGGTGTACGTACAAATACATCAACGCTGGTCCGGGTTCCATCGCTGGCGCCTTTGTCCACGAGAAGCACGGCACAGTCGAGTGGCCCGACGGAACCGACTCGTCGGCGACGCCACGCTACCGCCCCCGACTCATGGGATGGTACGGCGGCGACAAGAGCGTTCGATTCAACATGGACAACAGGTTCGTTCCCACACCTGGTGCCGGCGGCTACCAGTGCTCCAACCCGTCCGCCATCGACCTGGCCAGCCTGTCCGCCGCGCTGTCAGTCTTTGAAAAGACGACGATGCGCGACCTGCGCTCCAAGGCACTCGTCGCCACCGCCTACACCGAGTACTTACTGGATGAGATGCGCGCAGCCGCCAAAGATGGCGAATCGGAGCCTTTGTTTACGATGCTGACACCCCGAGACCCGTCCCAAAGGGGCACGCAGCTGAGCGTGATGCTGAGGGAGGGCTTGCTGGAGAGGGTGGCCGGGGCTCTCGAGGAGAACGGTGTCATGTGCGACAAGAGGAAGCCGAATGTTATTCGAGTGGCGCCAGTGCCGCTGTATACCAGATTCGAGGACATGTGGAAGTTTGTGCAGGTGCTTCGAGGTGCTTTAGGATTGTAAATGGTTCCTGCAAGCTTCTTGCTGGCGATGATGAAGCTCGCATCCGGGGCTATACACGTAACGCTTTACATGCTACGAATAATGACCAAGTTCTCGTGTGCAAATGTCGGTGCATGTGATCCACTGAAGCCAGTACATGTGCGGATACTCTGCTACCGTTCGCAAAGACCCTGTGTCAAACTCGCATCGTCGTAGTAGTAAATCGCGATGCCCACCGGGAGGCATGTTCATCTCACAAAGGGCAGAACATCGCAGGACAACACTGGATTTGATGCTGCAAGACCTACACCATTGTCTTGAAGCCGATGCTCGTTATTTAAAAATAGTGCGCTAGATCAATGCCTCCGTTTGTCCCCAACAATGGAAACAGGTTCAACGCCAACGTCTCGTCATTGTTCAGAGTCCCGCTCCACATACCAGCATCATCCATCATCATCGGTTGCATCAACGAGTCCAAGAACAACTCGTCATCTTCTCCTTCGCGAGATGAAGATGCAGCACCGCCAAAGTCTTGATTTTGGGAAAATATCTTATCTGGTGGGTCGAAATGTGGATTTTTCCCGTTCCCGTCATTCACAGATATCGAGCAGATTCTCTGCTGAAAGGATGATGGCCTGCGTGTCTGAGAAGGGGAGGCGGACGAAGATGCCCCTTCTGCTGGGGCGAGCAAGCCGAAGAGTCGGTTGGAGCTCTCGGTGCGGCGTTGGCGCTCCTGCATTTCTCGACGCTCGAGATACTCCAGCGCTATCGCGAGAAGGGACTGCGCAATGAGTGAGTATTGCTTAGCATGACCGTCCAGCTGCGCAAGATGGTCAAGAGCCCAGATCGATGTGTTCAGATGCTGCTCAAGCAGTCGTCCGAAGCCGCCGAGAAGGCCGAGGCCTAGAACAAGCGATGAGGCAAATAGCCACGATCTACCAATTGACACAACAAATGTGAGTAGAGTACGATAAGTTTGTCTCTAAGGGCCACCTACACAATCATGGGCACGCGACCATTCATGATGCCCTCATCAATCAAATCCACAATGGGACCAAGCATCAAGCTTGCGGCGTCGATGCATGCATCTGCTAGTATGGACTTACTCGATGACAAAGTCGTCTTTTCGGTAGCCGACTGGGGCGAGCGTGACGCGGCCACCGGACCATCGGATGACAATCTTCGCACAAGCTCATACATGAGAAATGGGCGGGAGACGAGCATGACGGCGTAATGGTAGGATGCCAGCACCTGACAGGCCCCAACTCTCTCGGCTTCGATATGCTCCTTTGAGGCCACCACGTCTTTGAGCGACTGTAGCCATCGCGCGGACCAGTCACGCAGCTTGTGCGAGATGCCCTCTGTTAGTTGCGAAGATATCTTTTTGCGAGAGTAGACCTGAACAACGATGGACTCGATGATGATGAGGACCTGTGCCGAAGCATTCACAAGGTCGAGCCTTTCGTTGCCGTCCGACTCGACGCTCTGGAATGAAACCGTGCAGTCCACGTCCGAGGCTGCGGGAGGGCGGCCCATGGAGACGCTGAGAAAGAGATCGACGACGCGGATGCTCTTCCAAAGCCTGTCTCGTCGACGGTGTATAACATGTCCAAAGCGTGCGTTGACCTCGGTCCGATGCAATCCCAGCGAGTAAGCGGCGCGGACAGCGATGCCGAAGAAGAGAAAAGCGCCGTTGATCTGGCAGGAGCAGAGCATGTAGATGGTGATGAGGGTAAAGGCCTGGACGGTAGCGACGCCGAGGTCCCCGCTCAGAGTTGCGCAGGCCCTGGCGCGAGCATACTCGAAGTACTGCTGAGAAAGTGCCTCGTCGTACTGGAGAAGACCGATTGCAAGAACGAGATAGTGCAGGAGAGAGGCGGCATCATCCAGCTTGGGTTCAACATCGGCCCAGGAGAGGAGATGATCCAACAGGCTTGCCTGGTCAAAGAGGTCTACCAGGCCCGTCGTCGCCGTCAAATACGAATCGACAGCCCTGGCGATGTCAAGACGACGCACCGTCGGAGCGTAACCATCGCCGCGGCCTCCGCCCCCCGGATCCGGGCGTCTGGCCGGCGCATTCTCGAGCACCGAGTACCGGCTGCTCTCGGGGGCAAAGGCATTTTGGCCGACTCGACTGGTGACGAGCTGACGAACAGATTGGAAAAAGGACAGGGGAGCGCAGTCGCCTATGAAGAGCAGCTTGCCCTGGGAGTCACACAGCAGCCTAGCTTCACGAGGCACTTCGGTATCGTCCTCAGCGTTCAGGGGCTCGATCTGAGATGATGTATCACATGCTGCGAGCCCAGGCTGCGATGCCGTCCCTGGAATCGTTAGCCTTGTCGTCTCCTCGGCCTCGGCTGGCGCAGAGGATAGCCGTCGAGCGGCGCTGCGCGTGCTCGCGTCATCAGCAGCAGCGGACCGAGTATGCTTCGGTTGCCTTGAGCCCGCGTTGCTCTGTTGCGGTCGTCTCTCATGCTCGCCTTGTTCTGCACGACGCCTCGGCCATCGTTGTCGGTGAGGCGAGTAATGACAGGTCTGCGAAAGTTGACGACGCACACAGTGAGCGCATGGTACATTCCCATCGCACCTGATCTTGCGTGATTTGCAGCCATCGCAAGCGTTGGCGATGCGACAGCGGATGTAACGCGGATCCGCAGGGCTGGCGTCCATGGCCTTGCTCGGATGGGCGATCCGCCCATGAATCTTCGGTTTGATAGGCAGACGTGACAGGTAGACGAGGTAGGCAAGCAGGTATTAAACTAGGCAACGGAAACATCCTTGACAACCTACAGGTACTATGTAGAGTACAAATACATCAATCTTGCCCACGGATCTGTGCTCTGTAATCTACATGTATCCCTTTGGTGCTTTTAAAGGAGCTTTCAGGTCACTTTCAAGGATCTTGACGAATAGGCTAAGCCTAAAATAGTGATACTCTATCTACCATACAAATCGTATTATATAAGAGGTCACGAGACTACTACACGATATATTATACGCGCCTATAATATAGTGTATTTTCGCGGGGGATATATTACATAGTATATTCATATGAAATTGTACTAGGGAAGTACTCCTATCAATGTGGGGCCCGTGACCTGAAAGCTCCTTTAAAAGCACCAAAGGGATGTGCTGGTAATTAAGTCAAGTGCCACAGTGCGTGCGTGGCTTGTGAGGCACCATACCTTTCTCGACATTCATTAGTGGGCCCTATCAGCGAGGCTACCACGTCATGGACAGTTTAGGGGGTCCATCCCTAAAGTTTCCCAGGGGGGTGGACCCCCTAAACTGTCCATGACTGAGCTACCTAGTGAGCAGATCCTTTCGTCTGTACTGCTCCGTAGCTCTTGTATCACTGAAGCTTGCTTTTCTGTTGTCACGCAAAATGCGGGCATGGCCACGCCACGGATGCTGGACCACTGGAACCTCCTATACACTATGACATCTCCCTACCTAGTATTTTGCGCTTTGTCATTCTACGCGCGTTTTGGAGCAAAAGGCGTGTAGGGCTAGCCCTGTATGTATGGATCACGATCACCAGGAGGCGCGTATCACTTGTGAGAAGGATCCTGACTTAAAGGATTGGTACTCAGCTAAGGATCCTATAGCCTGATCCTAGTTTCATCACGCCCAACCACCCAGGTTCATAACACCTTCGGTCCGAGTTCTCCGATGGCTCCGAGCAACCGACCACCCCCAGCGCCGCTGATACTATACCGGAGACGCACTTGACTTTCATACAGTAGTACCACTGGTAGTTAGGTATGATCTTGTAGTACTACTATTAATACCTGCTAGCCAGGTGCCAGGCACGTACGGGACTTGCATGTTGAAGGAGTGCAGTCATGCCGGAAGTCCTCCGATCTTGTTTCACACCCAGATGACCCGCTTCCTACGTATACTCATTCACACGCATACATACATTCATCAACTGTATCTTGTCTGTGACAGGCATTTCGTAGGGAACATATCCAGCCTTCCAAGTGTTTGAGGATTTCCCATTTAATTCTTGATATATAGGGGGCTTGCGGTCCATCCCATCAAGCCTCTACAGTACATGTGGTCATGAAGTCCCCCTAGTGCTTCTTGTTCCTCGGACCTGGCACAGTCACACCTCTGCCAGCCGTTAACATCTCTCCACACATCCCTGGTAGCGGCTGGATCCAGACTGGGGACTATTTTGAGTCGTTACAATGTTTTCCTTCAAGAAACTGGCGGCAGTCCTCCTCGTCTCTTTGCCTCTGATTCTTGCTGTGCCTCCTCCATGCGACACCGATTCATCGAAACCGCTTTCAGCTGAAGACAAGAAAATAGACGAGTTGTATCCAAAAGTCGAGAACGAGTACTACGTCAAGCTGGCTGCCAATGTCGACGTCAGGGAGATCCCAAGCCTTCAAGATGCACGGAAACATGGATTTGGCCAACACGTTGTCTACTCGGGCGAATTTTGCGCCGAGGACCTTGCCGCGCTAAGGAAAGATAAACGCGTACGAAATACCAGCCTGATCCGTCATTCTCCGCCCTTCTAAGCTCATACCATATATGCAGGTCATCGACGTGGATGCCGTCCGGTTTGCTAAGCCGGCTTCCTTTTGGTCGAAAGACGACATAATAACGCAAAAGAATGCCGGATGGGCTCTAGGTTCCATCTCACACCATATGCAGCGCGAGACAGATTTCATATACCATAAGAAGGCTGGTAAAGGTGCTCGCGTCTACATCATTGACACCGGCATCAATCATCATGCGGAGTTTGGAAATCGCCTCGAGCGCGGCACAAACGTGATCAATGACTTGAAGGGTATAAAAGCCCATGATTGGACAGATGAACGTGGCCACGGGACTCATATGGCCATGCTCGTAGGTGGTACAAAATATGGCGTAGCCAAAGAGGCCACCTTGATTGATGTCAAGGTCATGGGACCCAAAACCCCCACAGGACAGAAAAGACTCAGAGATTCATCAACCAAAGGTTCAGCACTTCCAGATATGGTACCCGATTATAACATTATCGATGGGCTTTCTTGGGTCCTGGGAGACATTGAGAAAGTCAAGGATCGAAAGAAAACGTCTGTTGTCCTCTTAGCTTTGGGACATGGACGCTCCAAGACATTGAACGAAATTCATGACGCTATGTTCGACGAAGGTGTCTTCATGGTCGCCGCGGCTGGAAACGACGGAGTCGACACGAAGTACGTGTCACCAGCTTCTTCGCCAGGTGTTTGCGCCGTTGGTGCTGTCGATGAAAATTGGGCGAGGTTTGACAAATCGAACTTCGGAAAGGACATATATATTTGGGCTCCGGGTAAGAATGTTGCAGTGGCCAACGGATTCATCTCGGGAACGTCTCCCGCTTCTGCTATCGTAGCTGGTACTGCGGCAAATCTTGCAGTCCTCGACGTTTGGAAACACCCCGGAGGCATGTCGAAACCTAAAGAAATGTTCGACAAGCTTAGAGAATTTGCAAGTCTACAGGTCGTTTCCCGTACCGGGTATCGTGGAGAACCACCCGATCTTGTCTATAATGGTTGGGATTACAAGTTTTCTGATCAAGATCGACAATCAATATTGTGTTCATAGATATATTGCGATATACATGCATTTACAAACTGGAAACAAAACCTCGAAGCACTTTCAAGATGGTCACAAGCCCACTCTAGATCATTATGTGCATATTTTAGGTTTGAAAAGACACAAAAACCCCGATGTCGGGATGAAGTGTCGTTCTGTCGTCCTCCTCCTCCTCACTAGAGGCTACATGTATGGTGTAATTGAGCTCGTAACTGAACAACCGATGGCACTCTATAAACATGATAATACTTTGTAGATATAACAGCAGCAAGTCGAGAAAGAACGATGATGGCAAAAGGCTCTTCTAAGGAATACAGCATCAAGGAAGGCATAGTCAATGAAGGAAGAAGTAGCAAGGTCTTAGCTAATCGGAGTTGATGTTATAGAGCCATATAACAGGTAGCTGGTAGAGCACGAGCGATCTGTTCTAGATCACTTTGCTATACCTTGCGGTTCGCTAGTTCACTACTGTCCACAGGTGGACAAGCAAGCAGATTCTTAGGGATTTGATGTTTTGAACCGTTTGCTGACTTGATTGAAAATTAACATAGTGGGTATCATTGACGCAATTTATTTCCAATTTCCAAAATTCAATGTTGTATGCGAGAACCGAGTCACATCCCCAAATTTTCTTCCATCAAATTGACGACCCTTCAAAGTAAAAGCAATGTCCATTTCTCCAGCCCGAGAAGTCAACAACCAACGCTGCAACGCTATGAATTCGTGCTACCCCAATTTACCCGTTACGACCGCCTCTCTGGCTCCAGCGGTAGCGACTGCTCTGTCGAATTTGTCCTCGGCGACGGAGACCCCCAAGCCGGAGAAGGCCTCGTAAAGAGCACGAGAAATGAACTCGTCGGCGTTGTATCCACCGGCAAGATAGTCGTTCTTGGACCGGGCTGTGTCTATCCACTCGCTGTGGTAGTCGCGCATCCGGTCGCTTGACAAATCCACACGTTGTGACGCCAGGTCCAGCCCGCCAAACGGGTCGTACGGCTTGTCATCGACAACAGAACGCGCCTTATCTTTCAATCCGCGTATGGACAAGGCGCCACCGCCGCCTGCCATCATCTCCCGCGCGGCCTCGCGTCTGTGTTGACCGCGCTTCTTGAGGAGAACCTTGTCTACCGCCTCGGTTGCGTGGCCCAGCTCGGCTTGCTGCAACGAGTCGAGCATCTCCTCGCGGAAGCGTGCGGCGGTTGCTTTTTCTTCGGCATCGTCCTGCAGGTCCTGCAATCGGCGCTGTCGGGCTGCTTCTTGCTCGGCGGCGAGTCTCTTCTGGCGAGCCTCGTCGGACTCGCGGGCCAGCCTCTTTCTTGTCTCGATGTCTGCCTTGTTCTGCGCTTCCCAGTCCGATAGCTTGGCCTCGGCTTGGCGATTCGCGTCGTCGCTGCCGTAGACGAGATCGGCCGTCAGGCATTCCACCTCGTCGAGGTAGTTGTTGTAGTCGTCGAGAGATTCGAAATCCTTCTCCACTTTGTTGAAGACGTTGGCCACCCGCTTTCGTATGTCCACCTCACGCTCGACGGATAGATCGGAGAAGAAGGCCGTCTTGAAGCCCCTCAGTCGCAGCGTCTTGTGACAGCCTGCGTAAGGACACTGGCTGGGTCCATCCTTGAATATGCGATCTACGCAAGTCTTGCACATGCGATGATAGCACTCTGGGTTCACACGAAACTCCATATCCTTGTTGAAGTACCGTGTCGTTTTGCAGACGGGACATGCCTCGTCCTGATCCGTTGGGGCGCTCAAGCGCGACATGGCGATGGCGCTCCGGCACCACGCGGTGCCAAAAGATGTCGACTAGCGTTTGGAGATATCCTTGGGACACAGGACGGTGCGAAGAAATAGGCAACGGCGAAGCTCTCCCTCTCCGGTTTGTTGTTGGAAAGCTCTCCAGCTTTGTCAGCGTGCAGATGCAGTGAAGATCAATCAGCTTCACTGGAAGCGCTGGGCTATTCACTGCTGTACGTATGTAAAGGTGGCACGTGTGGTGGTAATTAGGTATTACCCCTGCAGCTGGACAGGGAGCTGCCCGCCGCCACCACGCCGCGACCCCTCCATTGGAGCTGGAGCAACCTAAGTCATTGATCCTACGAATTTTGACCACTACGTAACAATCTTCCGCCGTGATTTTCACTCCGTCATCGCGTTGACATTGGGAACCTAAATCCAGCTGGCATCGTGACACGAAAGCTCATATGGCCGACGTCAAAGGTCGGTGCGTCCGAGTTCTTTAATGCCATTCGGGGAGTCACCGCAACATCCAGACTAACCTGCTATCTAAACATGCAGATCCCTCGCCCGCCGACGAGGCAGCAGCTCGGTCCAAGGAAGCTGAGGAACAGGCTGCTCTGCCATACAAGTGGCACCAGACGATTTCAGAGCTCGACATCAACTTCACCGTTCCCGGTAATCTCAAGTCGAGAGACCTGGTCATCGACATCAAGAAGCAGACCCTGTCTGCGGGCATCAAGGGTCAAGACCCCGTCATAAAGGTACATTACAGAAACGGCTCTCTCGTATTTCATGACATGTCGCTGTGCTGATGAGACTCACTTCGTCCCTGTAGGGTGACCTGCCTCACGCCGTCTACGTCGACGACTCTACCTGGACCCTTTCCACCAACGCAGACGGCTCCAAGACGGTCGAGATCCACCTCGACAAGGTCAACAAGATGGAGTGGTGGGCACACGTCATCACCACGGCGCCCAAGGTCGACGTGACCAAGATCCAGCCCGAGTCTTCCAAGCTCTCTGATCTGGACGGTGAGACGAGAGGCATGGTGGAGAAGATGATGTTTGACCAACGTCAGAAAGAGCAGGGCCTTCCCTCCTCCGATGAGCAGAAGAAAATGGACATCCTGAAAAAGTTCCAGGCACAGCATCCGGAGATGGACTTTAGCAAGGCCAAGATGAACTAGCCACCGCCCATGTTTTATAGATCCATCTGAGTCTTGAGGCAGCCAGGGGAGGTATGAGTAGCATCAAATTAAAGCAAAGAGTCACTCATCCTCTTGACTCCAGAGCGACCGCCGCCCTCTCCAGCAAGGCGTTGAAGTCCTTTACTTGATGTAGCAGGCCACCTGTGGAGCTCGCCGAACTGACTTGGTCCGAAACCTGAGCCAGGAGCAACTCCAGATTGCCCAGCTCGGCCTTCTTTTCCGCCGCGCCAGATAACGCAGGGGCATCTTTGCCTTGCTCCACGGCGAGATCTATATCGTGCATGAGCGTTGACGCGTTGAGGCGATACTGCTCCCCTTGTTAGACGCCGATGGTTCATCAATGCGAAAAAAGTGACCCATGTACTGACCGTTGCCTCTTTACTATCCGCCTCATGTTTAATGCGAATGGCATCCATCCGCAGCGCCACTTGTTCCCGCTCTCCTCGCAGACGGAGGATCTCTTCTCGCAGGGCCAGTTTCTCTTTTTGTGCATGACGCAAGCGTTTCTGCAGCGTTTGCCAGTGGCCCAGGTGTATTGTCTAGGCGTGGTTTCGATCAGTACCATGAGCCCAGGATACGTGAGTCTTACACCTCAGAGAGCCAAACTGAGCAGCAATCACAACTTACGTGCTGGAGCAGTCGAGTGCGCAATTCCTCCCTGTATGCCTCAACAGCACGCATCTTAATACGCGTTTCCTTCTTCTTTGCCGTGTCGGTAGCCTCGTGCACAACTTGTCCGTACTGTTCGAGTGTCGTGGCGATGACTTCTTCGCAAACCTGCGCAAACACGTCCACCACGGTCTCGGCACCACGGTTTACAAAAGGGATCTCGGATTGCAGAGGGTCCTCTCCGTCTAAATCGTCATCATGGTCGGCCACCATGAGGGTGTCGTTGTTGACGAGACGCTGCACTGTTACCTCAATGGTCGCGCTGTCGCCCTCGTCACTCAGACGAGGCGACCTTCTCTTGGGCGGAGCGGATCCATCTGCGCCGTTGTCTGTCCGCTTTCTAACTCTCTTTGGGACCGCTGGCTTCCTCCCAGACTTACGAGCCGGCTGCTTCTGCGTGGCTGGACTTTTGCTGGGGCGACCACGTTTGCGCTTCGGAGGAGGTGGATTTGCATCATGATCGATGTCTGCCTCTGGCTCTATCTCTTCGACGTGCGCTCTTTCAGATTCTTCGATGCTATCGGAGCCGAGTTCGGGAGATCTTGCACGCGCGTTCGCATTCTTTCTCAAGACCTTTGCAGCCTGAATTGCGCCTATCTCTTGAGCCACATCGTCATCGGAAGATGCCTCCTCAGCATGACCCTCCGGCGATGGGGTCCCATCGTCATAGATCTCCACGCTAGAGTCTCTCGACGGATTCTGCGTGTCAGCATTCTGCTCGGCTGCCGTCGACGATCTCGCCAAGGTTCGCATCGCGCCCAAAGCCTCGCTTCGACGTACTTTGCGCGCCAATGGAGATGAGGACGCAGGACCCATCTCGTCAGTGTCCAACGTGCTCTTGAGCTTCTTGATAGAGCTCGTGACTGAGCTGAGTGGTACGCTTCGTCTTTGACCGCTGCCTGGGGCATTTGCCGGGCTCTCGGCAACCTCTTCGACCATGGCTGAAGTCATCCGTGAAGCCGCGGGAGACTTGGGAACAGGCAATTCCGCAACCTCCCTTGGCTCTCGAATTGCAGGTAGTTGAACGGTAAAAGCAGATGTCCTTGGTCTTCTCGAGGTATCCTCCATCTCTGTAACGGTGCCGGTCCCGCCTTGGCTATCTGATTCCTTAGAAATGTTCGCCATGTCATACGGGTCGCCATGTCGCAACCGAGAAGATCGTCTCTGCACGCTCGAATCGATCTGCGATGGGTCCGGCATGCCCTGGCTCGCGCGTTTCCGTTTTCTTCCCGAAGAAAGCTGCGAGCTAGACTCTGGACTCGTCGGCTTCTCTGCACTGGGACCGAGACCGGGGATGTCGAGACTAAAGGATTCATCGACGACATTGGCGCGTCTTTGGCATCTGTTAGTCGCTTCTGAGCGCATAAATCGATCAAGAGATCAGGGATAAAAGAAAAGAGTCGGACGAACTGTGCTCCTCGAAGGCGCTCGTTGAGGCGCTCCGCGCGACGGTCTCTCGCTGTAGAGCGGAAAACGGTCAGTCCCTGCTTGCGGAAGGCGATATGTGAACTTACCCGTCGCCATTGCAGCCAAAATCTCTAATTATTCGCGGATGTGGGAGGATTTCGTCGTAGTGATGCGCGCGGCATCATGCTGGAAAGTCGAGGCATG
The DNA here is from genome assembly GCA_018831705.1 of Torrubiellomyces zombiae. Classification (NCBI taxonomy): domain Eukaryota; kingdom Fungi; phylum Ascomycota; class Sordariomycetes; order Hypocreales; family Ophiocordycipitaceae; genus Torrubiellomyces; species Torrubiellomyces zombiae. Next base: position 23,743 of record JADHZA010000033.1, on the reverse strand, counting down.
TGCTCATTCTACATCAATTAAAACGCGGTTTGCGCGCGTTGAGGCCCGACGCGCTTCAGCCCGCTGACGATTAGGCCTGGCGATCGCGGGGTCCCCGGCCCACCTTGCAGCACTTACTAGGCCATAGGCGTAGGTACCTGGCCTGCTGGAGTGCTGTCAAACGCCAATCACTACTACCCTGCAGGCTTACAGCAATTGTGCGTAAAGACTCGGTTCCTCGGCCTGGAGGAAATCAATCATCGGTTCGATAAGGGGGCTATGCAGATAGTTTTGTGAAGGTCCAATCGATTTGCTTCTTGGAATCATTTGATTGCTTCGTGTCCAGAGGCCATTGCTGATCACATCACACGTCACGAGACATGCCTGCATCGTAACAGGTGTAAGTCAAACGTATGCACGGACTCCCGGCAGATGATCGAACACATGCCGAGTCCTCCCATACCTGGGCGTGGATGGCATTTTGGCATATGTTGAGCATAAAATCAGTCCCACAAATTTAACGAGCCTTTGTAATCGTAGCTGTGCAGCCCCCTACTCGGCAGTCAGGATAAGAGGTTGAATATCAAGAAATATGTACTACAGATCCGACCATCCTCACTGGGGCTTACGTAGTAAATCTTAGATTATGCGCACAAACCGCCAACCCCATCACGTTAGCAATGATCGTGATTGATCCATCGATCCTTTGTCCCTAAAACAGGAAGGGGGAAAAAGGAAAAAGAAAACAAAAAGCGAACGGCGAATATAATCTCTTCGTCCGGGAATTGAACCCGGGTCTCAGGCGGAATATTCAATGACAAGCCTGCATACTGACCACTATACTAACGAAGATTGTTGACGAAATCGCGCTTATTTTTGATTATATTTGTTTCCACGTGATCAGTAGCTTCCGTTTTAGCCGCCCCACTCCCAGCAACCTTGAGAGTATGTGGCAGCAGACCTCACTGACGCAAGCTGTCATCCTTCTCCATTACATTCGTCCCATCGTCCCCAAGCTTGGGGATTGCGTCACTCAACGACATCTAACGACAAACAAGCAGGCAGAAAGGTCTTGTACTGCCAAAAGTAGCTCACGCTTATCATCTCATCCGATATCGCCTTGCGAAGCCCGTCGAGATATCTCTTGCAGCCCGGATTCGCTCGACGTCGCGTGCGCGTCGGCGCCCGGTTCGAGAGTCGCAGCCGCAACCATGACCGTGTGGAATGTGAGCCAAGTTTCATCCGGCTGTTGCACGCTGATTCATGATGCTGACATACTCTCAAAGGTTTTCAGGGTCCTCGGAGACTTATCTCACTTGGCTTCGAAATGCATCCTCATAGTCGCCATCATAGGCAACCATAGCGCCGAAGGTGTCTCCTTCATCACTCAAGTGCTCTACGCTCTCGTTTTCTGCACACGATATCTCGATTTCTTCTCGGAGCCGTCGATGTGGAACTTGTTCTTCAAGGCGTGGTATATCCTGTCATCTTTCTTCACGCTGGGCATCATGCAATGGCTCTATCCTCGGTCTAGAGAGCGTGAATTGGCGTGGAAGATTGGCGCCGGCGTGCTTGGAGCGTCCCTTGCATTGTCGCCGTTCGTTATGATGATATTCGAGAACCACTGGGGTTTCCGATCCGTGAGTCTGCAATGCATGGCCATGAGAAAGCTCCCGAGCTGACGCGTGAAAATAGTGGATGTGGGTGTTTTCGCAAATACTCGAGTCGGGATGTGTCCTACCGCAGCTTCTGCTTCTTCGACAGACAACAGTGCCGACTGTCATCAACTCATTCTACCTGTTGACCCTGGGTGGCTACAGGGGACTATACTGCCTGAACTGGTTCGTGAGGGAGCTCGACATCAACGATCGAAAGCCGGATCCTGTTTCCGTCATATTCGGGCTCATCCAGACCGCACTATACGTCGACTTTGCGTGGGTATACTACACACGACAACGTGTCAAGCTCCGGGGCGGCGGTATCGTCGACGCCGATGACATGCGTCGTGGCTGGCTGTTGCGACGCATCTTTGGGAAGAGAGTTCAAGATCAGGAAGACGAAGAAAGCGCGCGAGCGTTGGGGGACGACGATCACGATGGGACTCGCAGCTCGAGACCTACGTGGGGAGCTCGTGGCATCTCCGTCAGTGCCGACGAGGATGTTCTGGATCACGAGGGGCACGCCGGCGACATGGGGGGACTCGACCCGGATGCAAAAATGCAGGATCCCGACGAGCTGGCAAAGGCCCTTGACGACGATGACGACGAAAACGATGACGGCCTTAGTCATAAGGCGACTGGTTCCTCCTCGCGCGACAACAATCCTGCAGCCCCGGCCGGAGTGCGCAGCGGCGATGAATGGCGAAGCTAGTGCACGTATTGACGGGCATATAATTTGTGGGTGACTCTCATGAAATCATGTTGGCGCATGTAATTCTAGAAATGATCATGCAATGAGCAGAAGGGTAGACTCAAATGAATTCACGTACATGTAGTTACGACGGTTGACGTGGGTTGGCCACAAATAAACTTCAACGGCTATTGCGGCCTCGACGAAAGTTTTGGGTCAAAGAAGATGGTCGACGGTCGTTGTGGAGCCATGGGCGGATGAACGAGAGCCTTTATGTTGTTACGTACATTCTACAGGATTCATCGTAATCTCGTACCCATTGCCGTCTGCCATGGATGCCATCAATATTCGATCAGCAGAGCTCAGTGCATATATTACTGCCCGGAACGCACAGGCGCCAGCAACCAGTAGATAGCGGCAAGGTTGAACAAAAGTCTGACATCAAGACTACGACTGCTTCTTATACTACAAGTAATATGACAAACACTGGATAATCGATAGCATGCAAGTGACGAGTTGCGGTGCATCCAGGTGGAGCTGGCCGGCTTAGCCCGCATCGAATGACAAGCACGGACGCATTGGCATGTGAAAGGTGAACTGATACGGCACCTTGCTTGTGAACGGACGGACGAAGCGCCCAAACGGAGCAAACTACGTACAGTGTCTGTTTGCGAGTGAACATGATGCATACGTACATAAAGCGGGACAAGTCGGGATAGACAGTGAGAAGAGGGTATCGGGGTTCTTGACCTATACCAAATGGTTCCAACAGAGTAATCGTACTGCCGAGGAGCACATACATCAATGAAAATGAAAAATACACGTAGGCTATGAAGGGGTAGAATGACGTTGCTACAGGAGACGCAAAAAGTCTAATGGCGTGGCGTGTGCATCATGAAACGAATTGCCGCTCAAATGCATCATATAGCTTCGGACTAATCTCGTCACTACTCAGGCCCTCGACTTCTAGTAGGACGCCTTTCTTCGCGTAGTGTTCCAGGAGCGGCTCGCTCGTCTCAACAAATTTCGCGAAGCGAGCGCGGTAGACTTCCTCATTATCGTCGGGGCGTTGAGCGAGCGGCTCGCCTGTGATGTCGTCGCGGCCCGGGACTCGGGGCGAATGGAAGCTGGTGTTGTAGACGCGACCGGAAGGCTCGTGTACCCAGCGACCGGCGATGCGCTCGAGGATGACCGAGAAGGGCGTCTTAAGAGAGACGGCGAGGTTGATCGGGACGATGGCGTCGAGAGTGTTGGCTTGCGCGGCAGTCCTGGGGAAGCCATCTAAAATGAAGCTGGCGGACGGGTCGTCCGATGCTTGCGACGGGAGAGACGAGAGATGCGGCGGGAGGTCGAGGCGGGGGTCTGAGGAGGCATAAGGGGAAGCTTTGGTATCGGCCATGGTGGACTCGGATGCCAATGTCATGACATCGGGAGGGCCGTAACCATGGAGCCAGCCGCGAGTCCGTAACTCGCCCGAGATAAGGCGGATCATGAGATCATCGGCGACGAGGCCGCCAGCTTTGATTGTGCTTTCTGCCTTGATGCCTAGAAAAGAAAGTGGTTAGAAAAATTGGTCCATCTCGGTAATGGTGACCCAAGGCATGCGCATGCCATCTTACCGAGAGGCGTCCTGTTCTTGACGTTGTGGCGTAGGAGATCACCGGCGCTGATGGACTGCAGCTGCGGAAAGCGTTGGAGAAGACGCTCGCTCTGCGTGCCCTTGCCTACTCCGGGGGCACCAATTAAAATGACTCTGGCGGCTTTCCTGAGTTGCATTCTTTGCCGGGAAAGCGACGTAAAGACTGTTTGTTTCGTAGAATCGTCAAAGACCGTGAGTCGGACCAGACCCGGGGGGGCGGCTTAAACCGAACGTCGCAATGTGCAGCAGTGTGCTATGACAGACGGCGTGCAATGGAAGGTGAAGTTATATATATTTATATCGAAATGAAAACGAGACCCGAAGTTAACGCCGAAATCAGAAGCGATGAGGCTCTCTTTGCGAGGGACGAGACGGGGTGAAGAAGCTTCTGAGAAATAGGTAGGTAGGTTACGAAAAGAGCAAGATGCGGATGCGATCGGAGCCAATATTAAGTTGTTGAGTGACACGGGCGTCGCGGGGAAGAGCCAGAGGGTGGGTTTGGTGGGGTGGCCAGGCGCGCCAGGCACTGGGGGGGGTTCTGGCGAACTCGGCACCACTGGCAAGACCGGCTGATCAGAGCTGGGCGAGTGGTCCGCTGAAACTATTACACCGGGGTGCCGCTCCCTCCATGCACGAAGGGTGTGATACCTCGGTGGAACTTACCATGTAATACTATTGTCCCGAAAACTGTTATTCGTGCGGAGTAGTACTACTTGTGACTACCTTTAATTTGGCAACGCTCGCTTGCTGATATCAGAGCCCACCTTGCCTGTCCTTCAATCGTATGTCGAACCTCGAGCACGGCCGAAGATCTTGAGCCAACAATATTCCAGGTGGCTGCTAAGTCCGAGAGCGGCCCCTCAACGAAAAGATCAGGAGCAGCGACTATCAAGGTACGTACCCCTGTTGAAATAATAGTCGGCACATTGCTGAGCTAAGCATCTCATGTAAGCTCGGAATCGCATGGCGTTGGACATCATCCTGTCTCTCTAGACCGTATCTACTTGTCTGGCATTTCATTCGGAATTTCCTTCCACTGATTGATACTGTATGTTCTTGAATACAATGCGGGCCTAATAATCCTGTTAACAGACGGGAGCAAGTCGTTGGTAACTTACCCAATCGTGATTACTCGTACAAAGGGACAAGGGTGCGCACACGTGATCTCCAAATCGATCGTAAGTACCTACTAGTAGGTAGCTCGGATGCCAAGGGGGAACTCTAATCTTATCGCGGCGTGTGTTCTCTTTTCCGGCAATCCCATCTATTCCGAGATTCGATTTCATGAGCCTTCCATCCTTTCATTCAAAACACTCTTGACAATTTCCGCCTGTTTTGTTGTCATTACATTTCTGCTTATCGACCCTAGCAGCGCTGGCGCTCCCACTCAGCGTCACGGCGACCCAATTTCATTTCGTTTTCCTTGCTTCACCACGTTGCCAGCCGTCATGAGCGCCTCGTCAACCATGGCTCGTCGGGCGGCGGGTTTGAATGGCGTGCTGGGGAACTGTAAGCATGCACCTCACATTGACCCTTTCTCCCAAACTAACAGCTGACTGATGGCCAGCAGCCCGGGCTTTATCCCGGATCGCCTCTCCCGCTCCTCTCACCCGACATGTTCTTCGCCAATCACAAGTTCCTGCCTTGGCCATACTGGTTCCATTGCGCCAGATTGGAACCGAGCACCACAGAACCGACGGCCGATCCCCGAACCCGCCGCCCGGATTCAACGTCGAGCAAGCCATGAAGCCACTGTCCAAGGACAACCACGGCGAGTCGAAGCGGGATGGCACTGACTCAAAGACCTCGGTGACATCGTCATCATCGTCACCATCATCGCAAGCCGACACCACAAAAGCGGAAGAAGCTTTGACAGAGCTGGCCGCCAAGAAGGGGGATCTTGCCGAGCAGCAAAAGGCTACAAAGGCCCAGAAAGAGGAGAAGAAGTTGACCATCTGGCAGAAGGTCAAGAAGGAAGCTCGACACTACTGGGATGGAAGCAAGCTGCTAGCGGCCGAAGTGCGCATCAGTTGGAGGCTGGCGCTCAAGATGGCGGCTGGATACGACTTGACTCGCAGAGAGAACAAGCAACTGCAGAGAACAGTCCAGGATCTTGGTCGCCTCGTGCCCTTCTCCGTCTTCATAATCGTCCCCTTGGGCGAGGCGCTGCTCCCCCTCGCCCTCAAGCTCTTCCCCAACATGCTGCCGAGCACGTTCGAGGGGCAAAAATCCAAAGACGCGAAAGCTAGCCTGCTGCGCTCCACCCGTAAGGAAGTTAGCGGCTTTCTGCGCCAGACCCTTGGGGAGACTGGGCTGCCGCTGAGTCCTGCCACCGCGCAAAAGGAGGAGTTTGCCAACTTCTTCCGCAAGGTGCGCTCCACGGGCGAGACGCCGACGCATCAGGATGTCATCAAAGTTTGCAAAATCTTCCGGGATGACATGACCTTGGACAACCTGTCGAGGCCGCAGCTGGTGTCCATGTGCCGATATATGAACCTCAACACCTTTGGAACCGACATGATGCTCCGATATCAGATTCGCCACCGAATGAGACAGATCAAGCGAGATGACAAAGCTATCAGCTTTGAGGGCGTGGACAGCCTGACAGTGCTGGAGCTGCAGATGGCGTGCGCCGCACGCGGCATTCGGACACACAGCGTGTCACCGGCTCGCATGCGGACTGATATGCAGTCCTGGCTTGATCTCCGTCTCAAGGAAGGCGTGCCATCTACACTGCTCGTCCTGAGCAATGCCTACATGTACGGACAGGGCTCTGGAGAGGGTTCCAGCCAGGTCGATGCCCTCATCGGAGTCCTTTCGTCCATTCCCGAAGAGCTATTCCACGAGATCGAGCTAGAGGTCCACAACGCCGAAGGCGCGGCCACAAACAAGCAGCGTCTTGAGGTTCTCAAGGAACAGCAGGAGCTGATTGAAGAGGAGAACGAACAGAACGAGGAGAGCCAGAGCACGGGCATGGCGACGCCGCGCGACGTGGACGACATTGACGAAAAGGAAGAGCGCCAGATGGCCGCCGAGGCTCAAGGCGTGGAGAAGAAATTGGCTGGCGAAATGCTCGATGCCGAACAGGAACAACTCCGCGCTCAAGAACAGGAGCGAAAGGCTCAAAGCACCAACGAGAACAAATAGACGACGGAAGCGCTTGTGCCGAGATTGGAGCTTAGACATGGCATCGATGGGAGATGCTCAAAACGTTTGTTGCCACCGTCCACATTATAACACCACGATGACGCTTTTCATTTCACGATTGGGTTCATTCACCATTCTTTCCCCCCTCTCTCTCAACTTATGATTTTGTCCAAGGCAGGAGAGGTTTCATGTACTCATCATCTGTCAACTTCTTCACTCGAAACGGAATATGGGCGTGCGGGCAGTATAGACTTTTCCTTTCTGGTTTTTGTAGAAAATAGACAAGCCATCCCATAGTTCAGATTTCGTTACCTGCAAATCCACTACCTGTAATATGCAGAGAACCCTAGCAAATCTCACTTACGGAATAGCTGTCATGGTATGATGGCACAAGTGAGTGTCTTTGGCATGTCCGTGTTGGCCGCCTCAGCAGCTAGGCCTATTACGGTATCCACGCAACCTACGTAAGCACTCATTCATCGAGCTCCGTCCCCCACATCATCATCTCTCATCTTCGTCCTCCTCGCCAGCACTCGATTCTGTACAATTTTGCCGCCTCAACTCGACCGCTTCTCACGAATGAACTGAGTTTGTAGGCCTGCCCTTGCCTTTACCAATATCCCGGTTAAGACACGATCATCCTCGCTTCGGCGATCGCACCCCCATAATAACCGGTCCGCGCTTCCTTACGATGGCAGCGTCGGACCAGGACAGCTTCACCAATGTTTCATGGACGCAGCCAGACGAAAACCAATCAGGAGGCTCAGCCTTTGCTGCGGAGCACGTCAGAACGGCTGAGGAGACGGCATTCGATGCTGGCAGGAAACCGCGCGACCCCCATGGCCTCGGCGACGAGAGGCTCGAGTGCGTAGTAGGCACACCGCTCAAAGAGAACGACGGGAGTAAAGACGCTTTCGTCTCCTACCTCATCACGACCAATGTAAGTCATATCAAACCTCTTCCAATCGCTCAAGTCACTTATTGTCCCGCCTCAGTCCACCTTTCCCTCCTTCACAAAGGAAACCATGAGCGTTCGCCGACGCTTCACCGACTTCGTCTTCCTATACAAGCAGCTTACGAAGGACTTCCCTGCCGCCGCCGTCCCACCCATCCCAGACAAGCAGCGCATGGAGTACGTCCGCGGGGATCGTTTCGGCCCGGATTTCACCTCTCGCCGAGCGCACTCACTCCAACGCTTCCTCGTCCGACTATCCCTCCACCCCGTCCTCCGCCGCGCTCCGATCCTCCACACATTCCTCGAGACGCAAGACTGGAACGCGACGGTCAAGAGTCGCAGCGCGAGAGCGAGTCTGGCAAGCGACCAAGGCGGTTCGAGCGGTGTCTTCGACAACTTCGCCGACACCTTCATCAACGCCTTCACAAAGCTACACAAACCTGATCGCCGCTTCATCGAGGTCAAAGAAAAGAGCGACAAGCTGGACGAAGACCTGGGCCACATTGAAAAGGTGGTCGCGCGAGTGGTCCGTCGCGAGGCAGATTTGGAAACAGACATGCGCGACCTGGCCGAGCAATTCCAGAAACTCATCACGCTCGAACCAGGCGTCGAAGCGGCTGTCCACGCCTTCGCCGCCTCTATCGAAGACACGGCCTCGCATCTCCATGGCCTCCGCGACGTAACCGACCAAGATTACCTCGGCTCGCTGCGCGATATGCAAGCCTACTCCCTATCGTTGAAGAACCTCCTGCGCGCGCGCGAGCAGAAGCAGCTCGACTTCGAACAACTAACCGAGTACCTGAACAAGTCGACGACGGAGCGCGACTCTCTTCAATCAGGCTACAGCGGCGGCGGCGCAGGGTCCTTTATCCGCGCCAAGATCGAGGACGTTCGCGGCGTCGACCACGAGCAAGCCCGTCGGGAACGTACGCGGAAACTCGAGCTCCGCGTCGACGAACTCACGACAGAGGTGGAGCGCGCCCGCGCCACCAGCGACATGTTTGACGACGAGGTCGTTCGCGAAGTGGCCGATTTCGAGCGCATCAAGCGCGCAGAGTTCAAGACGCAGCTCGGTGGATTGGCGGATGCCCACGTCGCTTTTTACGCTGATGTCATTGGTATCTGGGAGCGCTACGTGCAGGAGATGGATGGCAAGGAGGCTGTTGCCGTCATGGCTTCATGATGATTTCCAGAAGGGGGACCAGTTGAAGCAAGACAACGGGACTGGGAAAATCGAAGGCGTTTGGTGACTTTAGCGGCGCGGCGTTGGGCATGTACTGGTCAACACGATGCAATTATGTTCTTAGTGTATCCGTTACTTTGTCTCTCGGGTGTTACGAGACCAGAGGCCGTCGGCGACACACATTTGAACTCAGACACGACCAGAGATGCAACAGTGGGAATGAATCTATTTATAACGATACAATAGGGCAATGCAGGCTATAATCAAACTCCAGTCCTCCTCCCAGGGAGGTTAAGCTCTGTATGTAAAACAATGCTTGAAAACGGTCCTCAATCACCGCTGCTCCAAAAAGAAGGCATCTGTCCCGTTGCCGTCGACATGGTACGTGGACACACGGCTCGTCTAGTCCAAGATGCCACTTCTGCTTTAGGTTCTCTCATCGTCGTCGCTTTCCTCACCAACAACGTATTGGTCCTCTGTGCTGAGGCCGGCCAGTCGATCGGCAGACTGGTCCCTGTATTCGTCAAATTCGTCGTCGTCGTCGCTCCCACCCGCAAAGGCATCGTACAGCTCGCCGCCCCGAGTTCGGTTTCCCCTCTTGCTACTGACTCCCTTTTCTCCCGAGTTCAAGCCGTCCCCTTCCTCTTCATCCAGCAGCTCAAACTCATAATTTTCGCGAGGGTCGTTGCGAAGGCGACGACGCCGGGCGACCCACAAGTAGGCGCCCAAGCCGCAGCAAAAGGCAATGATGAGCCCGAGAGCACCATAGATCCAGGCCTGCGCAGCCTTGGATGCGCCGAACGTCGGGAATTTGGAGATCCACGAAGACGGGGTCGATTCGCTAGGCTCTTGGCCTACTGTCGTGCCGCTCGATCCACCAGCCTTGGTGTCGGATGGGCGCGCAGGTTTCTCTGGTCTGTGTGGGTGATCGGTTGGGATCGTGGAGGAGTGGGTGTCCTCGGGATGGGGAGCCATCGTCGCCGTTGAGGCAGGATGAGATACGGTCTCGATCTTGTCGTGATCGGCATCGTCGTTCTTGTCGGGCAGTGGTAGAACTTGCGCCTTGTCGCTGTCTATGGCCTCGCCCCACAGTTTCATATGCCAGTCAATTAGAATGCCGTGATGCTTGTTCTTCTTCGTGTCGCGAACAACCAAAGTCCAGTTGCCGACACCGGACTCGCCCCTATGACCACGGTCAGATAATGTCGAGAGATCGGTTCAAGATTGTCATTATCTTACCAGTGCACGACAGTCATAAAAGTCCAGTCGACGTAGCCCCCCTCGTGTTCATCATTCTTGCGTGCTGTGGCTATGTGGCTCACGATGTCGTTCGGGCTAACCAAATCAACGCTGATGTCGCCCCGACGAGTATGGTTCACGTTCATGGTAACGGTGACGTGCTCCAGACGGGCCAGATTGGCCTCCTTGAGCATGTCTTCGGTAACCGTGAAGTGAGTAGTTAGACCGACATCCCCTTCTGGTATGGCATGCTTCACGTGTATCCAGGGGGAGAAAAGCCATGCTTGCGGCTTCACCTTTTTCCAGACCTTGGCCCTTTGCACCAGGCTGTATGAATCTATCTTTCCGTAGCCAAACACGTGACTGAATTGTTTACCGATAAAAGTCGTTTGCCAGGCAGCGAGTTTGTCATTGAACGGCACCGCCGTGTCCATGGCGAGGTACTGCATGTCCCTCCAACTAAGATCAGGGCGGATCTGGAGAACCAGCGCGAAGATTCCGGCGGCGAGCGGAGCGGCGGCAGACGTACCCCCGTGACCCGCGGTACACTTGTTGGTTCCGACGTCGGTGGTGTGCTAACCATGTCAGCCTCTGATGTAGCGTCACCCTTGCACGGTCGTACTTACAATAGAGTCCCCGCTGCCACTGCTGTAAGTGACCACCATCTGAGCAGAGCACGGCTCCGAGTAGTAGGGGTGTTTGCCAGCCCTGTCTATAGCGCCGACGGTGATGCTGAAGATGGAGTTTGTGTATCCATCGAAGTTGCAGTTGTCGCCGCTGCGTGCGCCGTTGCCACTAGCGAAGACGTAGATGGACCCAAGGCCGTTTCGTCCGTCTTGGACGCCCTTCACCATGGCGCGCCTGATGAGGATGCCCGGAGCTTCCATCTGCCTCCCGTCGTCGCGGGGTCCCCAAGAACACGAGTAGATATGATTTTTGTCGAACTTGTATATCATAGCTTCGGCTTCGTCGGCATCGCTGATAGGTTTGCTCAGAATCCGAATTCCCGCAATCTTGGCGTCGTAGGCGACGCCCACGCCGCAAACATCGTTGCGTACGGCCGCTACTTCGCCTGCGCATCTAGTGCCATGCCGGTCGTCGGCCAGAACAGGTTTGGGATCCGGATCGTGGTCATTGAAATCATAAGATCCCTCGGCGAAATAATTGTCCTTGAGGTCAAGGCTGTCCATGTCCAGACCGTCGTCGATAATAGCGACTGTCGCATTCTTTCCTGTGATGCCCTCCAGCCACAAGCCCGTCACGTTGACATCATTGCCAACCTGAATCGAATTGAACAAGTGCCATTGGTCTTTGAAGATTGGATCGGCGATTTCGAGGGTCTGCATGATCGACTCTTGTTGCTTGACAGCCGATGCGACAGGTTTTCCCATTCCACGCGGGAGCATCAGCCCAGTGGGCGGAGGAGGGATGACACGCTTTTCGAGCCGCATCCGCGCTTCTTGTTTCTCCGACAGTAACACGCCGGCCAAGACATCGTCCTCACCCATCGATCTCTTTCTCCTCCAGCGTACCATCTCCCGCTTGACCAAATCGTGAGGCGTCTTTTGCGAATGAAGCACATGATGACCGGTAAGTCCAGTCAGCGGGCCATCATATGTAAGCCCCAGTCGCTCGGCGACATGCTGGGGCTGTGTGTCGGAACGGATCTCGAGAACGTAGTAGTCATGATTGTCGTAATCGCGCCGCGAATGACCGGCAGATACCACGGCCAGGCAAGCGATGCCTAGGAGGGATGAGACCTTCATTGCAACAGGCACTCAGGCGAGCGAGCCAGTTGCGTAGGGAAGCGAGTGTCGCTGCTAAGACGAAGACGACGCTGCTTAATACATTGGAGGCGGGAGCGACAGAAGATATTGCAAAGAAGAAAACCAAATCTAAAAGACAAGCGTTAGCATTACCAAAGGCGTGAGGTCTTGCTGACGCCAGACAACGCAAGGTGCCAATGCCAGACGAGCATCCGCTCCTTGGAGTGACCGATGGGGCCTGGAGAGGAAGTGAATGACGCACCGGACAAGCGAAAGTTGAATTACGAGCGAGGAAGCTTGAGAGAAACTATTGAAGTGTCCAGAGAGCCAAGAAAGAATGAAGACGCAGGCGGATGGAGGGTGGGTTGCAGAAGCGAGATGGGTATGAAGGGGTGAGGGTCTCCAGACGGAGCATTCGTGGCCGTATTGATGTCAAGACGATAGGAGTGTGCAGGCATGACGGAGTGCGCTGTTGACCCACTGTACCCCGAGGTACCAGCAGCAGCCTCGTCAGCGACTTCTGCCCCCCTTTTTCTCCCACTTGTCTACACACAATAATCTGAATAGCCACTGCCAGCTGCTTGCACTTGTAGCCTGTAGGTAGGAGTAAGCAATAACCAATCGGGGCCGGTAGGTACGATGCCGCGCAATCAACGCCAGAGGTGGGAACCAAGAAGGTCTCGCCGCGTCACTTCAAGCATTGCTTACTTGTCGTAAGGAAACACCTACAAGTATGCTGCCAGCGTAGAAGTACCAAGGCCGGTCCTTTCGAGCTACCTATTGGTATTGCCTGCCGCCAATACTGTCGCTTCTACTCACAAAGCAATGCCTACCTTACCTACCTATCTACCACATAATACAGTGAGCAGGCAGGACTTTGTCCTGCGATACTAGATCAAGCGACTGCATCCATACTACTCGTAGTACATATGTAGGTAGTATCACACTAAAATCCACGGTCACACTCGGCAACAATAACGGTGCACTTGGAGCATACACGCAGGAGCTCTCGCATGCAATACACGGCCAGACTTCATCGCAAACAATGGAGAAAAACCAACCTCGGGGGCGGGCAAGGGCACGGATGCTCAACTCGGCTTTTTGTCTTGTGTCCCACGTGCGTCCGACCTTTGGCTGTGCATTTCCCCCGATCATATTCAACGAATGTTCTGACCCTGTAATGACTGTTATTAGCGTGTTTGTATCTTTATTAGGCTTGACAGCTGGGATTCGATAGGAATCTCCCAAGGCAGCTTCATGCAGCAGATGGTCGCATTGATTCGGAACAGTACCTTCAAGAGATACACGCCCTAATGCCGCCATTGAATCATTGCGATTTCGACAAATTTCTTGTATTTTAGCGCCACTATGCATCCCGCCTAACTTCTATATCCGTAGCGGGTGCATTCGTCGATGGAACTCTAAGAAACATGAATAAGAAGAAGCGTCCCGAGCAAAGCCCGTCAAATGTCCCATGTTACAAAGAAGCCTCAAGATCCAAAACTCCATCGTGGCAAAGAACAAGCCCAACCCTACAACGCCGTCTCTTTGTGAATTTCGATGCCCGGCGGCGCTCCAGTGAGTGTTTTGCATTGTGCGTAGATGACAAATTGACCACTAACAAGGGCACAGGTCATGACTACACGGGGACCCAGCCCAGACAGCAGCAGCCGCTTTGGTCCAAACTCTGTGGCCAACTGAAACATGCGACTCGTGGCACCTTGGTTCGGGTTTCCAGCACCTTTGTTCATGGCAGAGAGCAAGGTATCAGCAGGGTGCGACAGCACGGCAGCAGCAGCTCCCGCAGCCAGACCCGAGGTCAGCTCTACTCCTGTCGACTCGATGTTGGTCAATTTTGCCTTCCTTTCTGGGCCCATGGCTCGAAATATGACCTCGTTGACAGCTTCGTGAACCGAAAATTGGCCGACGGCGAAGGGAACCTGCTTGAACAGCAAGGGCACGAAACCAGAATAGAACCCCCGGAAGCCCTCCTCTCTTGCTAGTCGCGCGAAGCCGCTGGCAAAGCCGCTCGCGAACCCACGCTGTGAGACAAGGCGGATCCGCGTTGCTTCGAGAGGGCACAGCAGAATGTCGGCAAAGAACTCGGCCGTAGCGCTGGCGGAGAGATAGATGGCCGTCCGGTGATCAACAGCCTTTGATGGTCCGCCAAGGAAGGAGATGTACTGCTTCTTGAAGAACTCATAGCCTGCAAACTTGCCGCCGCCTTGGACAAAGTAGCCAACGGCTGTCGGACCGAAACCCGTCAACAAAGCCGAAGCACCTTCTTTGGCGACAATGGTTCGGCCGGCTTTGATCATGTTGAGGCCCTTCATGGCATCATCGACCTGAATTCGCGTCTTGACTACATCAATCGGCGTTGCCGCCTGCAATTTCTGGTCAGAAACCAATTGTCACGGAGGCATAACGGTGGGGAAACGTACCCCGTGAGTGAGGGTTGCTGCCAGCGCTCCCGCGCCCATAAACTTGACATAGTCAGCTAGAGCGAAGCTTGGGAGCTCATCGCTTTGGGCGGCCATGGCTCGAGGGAGGCGGGTGCCCGCGCGAAGTGCTTTCTATAGAGCTGGCTTGCTCGAGAGGTCCGCGCTGGCAGAGAACGAAAGGAGCGATAGCACAGGGCGGCAAGTGTGTTATTACAGGCGAACTTTTGGCTCAATGCACATTTTCTGGCAACGAAGATCTTTGCGGTTGGATGCCAGGCGTGGTGGATGACGTCGTTCCTTAGGAAGCTTGGCAGTGATACCACTGACAACCTAGCTTAGGTGGGGGGCGGGCGGAACAGCCGGTCAGAACAGTTACATGTACAGTATTGACTTGAGTATCCGCACGCTATGGACAGTGGACAAGCGTCACTTCGTGCGTGTGAGTGTGCACAGAGTGACCGGGTTTCATTGTTCATGACGTGACAGCTACCGTGCAGTTACTGTGCAAACACCCAAACACACCAATCCAAGGCAGTTCTTCAAGTAAGGCCCAGTTGGGAGTGTTTTCGGACCGCCAATCCCCCTTTTCCTTCACTATTCTGAGGCACAGGCGATTAACATGGCCCGCGACTTGCTTGACAATTGGACCACTACGAAGTCCATTTCAATGGTTCGAGACCAGGAGAAGAGCCTCTCTCGCCGTTGCTTTATTGTCCCGGTTGGAAGCCCCTATTTTTGTGGTATCGTACAATTAAACAAACCGTATAAAGCAGGCACAGCAGCGTGCTCGAGCAGCACACAGTGCGCTGAGCAGCATGGCTAGTAGGGGGCACTGCAGTGGCTGGCGCTGGACTTGGCCGCATGCTTGGTACGGCTCACGGCGGTCTGTCACCTTGTGTACTTGCATCTAGTTGCATCATACTTGGAAGAAAATAACTTACGGACGCCTTTTCCACTTGCCTCGTGTAGTTGAAGAATCGCCCTGCATGAGGTGTGTTTGGGTCTCATGGCAACATCACCCTGCTGGTGATTGATTGCATCTCATGGCGCTACTGTACGTTCTTGCATGTATCATCATCATCATTATTATTACACTAGTGACCTATCTAGGGCTTCTAGAACCCCTATGTAGTAAATGTAGCGGAAAAACCCCCTAAGAGACCTTGCATGTATCAAGACTAAAAGCCCGCGTCAGCTCAAATTCGGCCCGTAAGCGAAGATCGTGATAAAAGTAGAAGCGCCGGACATGAGGCCACTGCTCTCGCGGAATACCATCAGTTCGTAATCCAGGCGCTCTCCCCGTGCCGCCCCTTCAATATTACTTGTGCCTCAACCTCTGATACGCCCGTTGCCTACCGCTACCTCTCCACGAGAAAACCATCTCAGTAGCATGTGAATTACTTTCCTCGCGTAGAAGGCGGGGTGCAAAACGGGCCGTGAAGTATGTCAGTAGGTATCCGACAGATCCTGTACTCTCTCTAAATAGTCGTCCGCGGTGGGCTTCTGTTTTTATCAGCACCTACCAAGTACCAGACATGTAGGTGGCACCAACCCTCAGCTTTCGGCAGCCACCTGCATTACCTGTAAGGTTTACTGCGCACACGTGATTTCACGAGGACAAAAGGCCGGTCGTCAAGTCGATGAGAACTTGAAGTTTTCCGGCTCAGTACATGTATAATGTCATGTAGACGATGTCTGCCAAGGACCCGCCTGGTCTCAACAGCACAATCGGCAACGAGTAAAGCCCAGCCATATAAGTTGACTGGAGCCTTGAGATTGGTCAGAGTGCTATAGTGCATCGAAACCAGACCCGAAACTGCAAAGGCAACCAGCGGTCAGCTCGTCAGGGAGAGGCGGTGGGTGATGCTGGCTTGATACGGCTCATCTTCATCATTCACATATACCAGACGATATCAGCCATGACGACTGACGGCAAAGGAGTTATTTCTTGCTCTCATTCGAGACTTGCTGCGATTCGAGATCAAGTTAACCGAAAGCATATCGAACCCTGGTCCATGTTCCCACCGCTTCCATTTACAACCTACGCTTTTGCTCGTCATCCAAGCACATCGTGTTCGGGATCAGCCCTGCCTCCCATGACCCAAACCCTGGTCCCGTGCTGTCGTGCGCCCGGGGAAACAAAGCCCTTGTCCGTGGCGCACGCCTTTCCCGCAACCGACAAGGATAGCCTTCCGACACGGTGCCCAGTGTCGTCAACATCACCCATGAACAGCGCACTTTCTACATACCGAAGAACTTCGAGGTGCAAACCACATGACATGTTACCGACTTGTACACAAATGGCAACCCCTTCCTTCGGACGTTTCTCTGTCGCACCAGAGGACTAAAACATGATCCGGGAGTGCAGGGATCCAATGTCTATGAGCGATCGGTCATTCTACTGATACACTGAAAGTCTTGCTGCTAAGGACGGATGAACAGGCGGCTATTAAAAGGACGGCCATTGGAAGGACTCGACATCAATTACATGACACGGACCGTGTGGTGTCAGAAGCTCGAACCGCCGAGCTCGCTTACCAGGATGTCTCGCTACGATGGCCTCGAGTGCCAATAATATTGAGCGCTCGCTACGATCCATTGTATGTGCATTGCGCATGCTGCAAGACGTCGCTCGCCAACTCCAAGAATCAGGTCAAGATTCCAGCTCGACGGACAACATGCGTCACGCCTCGGCGTTTCAGGGCAAGGTGTCGACGCATCTCTGCTGCAGGTCGCAAATTTTACATAGAACCTGTGCTGCAGCCTGCAGGTCGCAGAAGTAGAGCCTCCGGTCACAATGCCTTTCCCTGTGTGGGCGTGCGTGTAAACACCGGACTGGTTGGCCAAGGTTGGAAGACCTCTGTGTAGATCGAGGCAGCTAGTCTCCTAAAGAACCCTAGCTTCATGGGAAGATTTTCACCGCCACTGCTCCGATTTCCATCCCGTGCTCAGACCTTCCAATCATGAGCTGTGGCTCCTGTATTAGGTATTTTTGTTCCTTTCTGTCATTGGTCTATGCACCTTGTCGTACATGTATGTGTATGTGCCTGCATCCCCAGCACGTCAAATGATGGAGCGCAAGCACAAGGTGAGCATCATGGACGTGCCATACATGTATTCCCCACTCACCCGGTCATCAGCGACGGGGGCTTTTAACGCTCTTCCCACACCCCGGGACGTCGCCTTCTTTCGTTTTCCACGCAGCCGCTGTGGGTTCAGGTTCAACGTGTATGCCGGCTGCCCGGCCCGCCTGCAGGTTGACAACAAAATATTGCAGACCCTTACAACTGGTGGCGTACATTCGCATTTGTCCTTGTTCTTTAGCACTCCGTGGACCACATGGCCGGCGCAGGACCCATTTTCAGAAAAAGGCAACCGTCTGCACCTCTAAGCCCCGTCCGGATATGCTTATGCGGCTGGTGTATCCGGCACTGGGTATGGCTAAGGGGTCCGCTCCCGCTGACTGCGCGTGTGAAATCACCATTGTAGTCAGATATGTTATAGGACCGCCTGCCGGGAAATATGATGCGTGCCTTGGCCCCTGGTCTAGTCGGTGAGGTGGCGTCCCATTGGGAGTCTTTTCTCCTAACCCTTGCCAACCACTGCTGGGTTGAGGAGGTTTTGCGGACGGGAGTGCCTCTGAGCCCACCGGCTATAAAGGTAACTGGTCTCCCCTTTCCCAAACTTGGTGGCTGTTGTCGATACCTACGATGTGATCCTTTTGATTCTTCTCCGTTATTTTGAGTCGTGTTCTGCAGTTGCCCTTGGCGATCTTTTCCTGCACGTACCTACATGTCAACCATAAAAAACACCAAAGCCTCCACGGACGAACATGGCCCAATCATCAAGCGAACTATCGCCCGCTGAGGACATGTTGGTATCTCCCCATTCATCCCGCATCACGAGCACCAGACAAGGCGCAGCTATCCGACACCCCTTTCCACTGACATGGATTAGGGCCAGCCATGATGCATGTCCGAGAACGGAACAACCTGACGCAGAGTTCGAAGCACTTGACGAGTCCGCAGTGGTGCTCATGAGACTCGAAGACCTACCTGTTCCAGCAAGAACGAGAAGTCCAAGTCCAGCCGAAGGATGTCCTCTTGCGTCCTCTGATACGGGTAGCCCATCGCTGTCATCCAGCGAAGGGTCGGTAGCACACTGGAGCGATCGTTTGTTGGTGTACGCAAACGATACTCAAGACCGTGAAAGATTTTTGCTCGGTCTCAACACTATCGGACCTAGAAATGCGGAATTGGGGGCTCATTCAACTTACATTCTGTTCGGTAGCAACACCGCGTTGGCAGGCCATGTCAACGGCTGTGCACCATCGCGTTCCGTTGCCGACGCCATGTCTATGCTGCAGCAGACAAGACAGGAGGGGCATTCATCCGCTGACGACGTTGATGAGACGAGCTTGTCGTCCATGTCATCGCTCGATTTGACTACTTCGACGCCGTCCAATCGACCTGCTACGCGGGCCGGCCTCGAAATCAGTGTTCGATCTGCCGGTCTGGCCCCTCTCAGCACTTCATTTAACGAGGATAGACATTCATCCCCGTGAGTTCACTACCTTGAGTCTCTCCGCTATACATCAATCATTGAAGCTGATCCAGGGATGTTGCTAGTAGGCGTAATTCGAGTCGTGTCAGGCGACGTGTTCGGCAGAGACGGTCGAGTCGTCGCGTACATGTAGACACCAGGGGCCGGCGTGATGGACGGCCATCTTCAAACTACTAGTAGTCCGGTCTCCAGGGCTTCAACGCACCGACGTATCGTTTGTATCATTGCGAGCCGTTCGAAAGGAAGGTTCGGTAGATTTGATTCCTCCTCGCAGATGTTTTATAGAATCAGAGTGCTACATGAAGCTCTTCTCATCAAACATGTCTATTTCGGGTCATGCGCGTATATTCCACAATTGGATGCAATGTCGTGTCATCGAAGCCCTGTGCTGGTACAACACGAGATACAGTCTGTATGTGCGACGGAAACGTAGCTTGCCTGCTGTACATGTCAATGGAAGGCGTACAGCCACATGCAGGTTCCATTTCAGTGGTTCTCAGACCCTGTGCGCTCAGGCCGTTGGGAGAAAACATCAACGGTGTGGCATCTTCTCGCACCCCCTCGTCGCCCAATCATGCATGTGTTACAAACAATGTCTTGCCAGCTGCAGGCTTGCACCTTGTCTGCATTTCCGTAGCAGCTGAAGCTTACATGTGGTTATCCCCCTCTCCTAGATTTCCAAATAGATACATAGAGCCAATTTTGCAACCTTGGGTCTTGTTTGATATATCTTAGACGAGGAGACGAGCACATGCCTGGCGGGAAGGCTCTCCGCAAACAACAATCAGAGACGGTAGTGCTGATGCTGTTCAGAGGTGAGAGGTACCACGGGCTTCTTCAGTGTAGGTATGTTCCCCTCTTCCCGTCCGAATTGTCAACACTGGTACAGCCCATCCACCTTTTGTCCCGAGAAGCTGGTTCAGAAGCAGGGGTTACCGAACCTTGGGATCAGGGCTGCCCCGCTCAATCGACTGAGAGTTGCCTCTTCTCTCCACTGGCCAAGGGACGGGGACCGGGGACACGTGGGCCAGATGCCAATCATTACCCGGTCTTGCCGCTTTACCAACTCGCTCGTCCCATTATTTCCAAGGCTGCGGCTGGGGTAGCGCTGCACAAACGGCCCAGGCACGCCAGGTTGGCCAATGTAGGCGTAGTCAGAGGTAGGGGTGAGTGTAGCACTGCCATCAATTCGCCGCCATCTTGCGTGCGCCTCGGTTCGGCGTCGTCTACTGGCTCCACGGCTTGACCTAAGATGTCATCTTGTCGTATTAAGAAGTGGGACTGACGGTCCACTGTCAGGGTTCTTTTGTGTGACCAATGCTAGCACTTGGCCTGTCATGGATCAAGTGATGTGTCGAGTGCATCTTCTCCAGGACAGCTTCCTCATTGTCAGATATCCATATAACGCAGACAAGGTCTATATATCTGCACGCTACCTTGAGAAACCCGTTTGATCATATTGATCGCTAGTGCTCGTCGCGACCCCAGCTATGGCTAGAGCAACTCAGGTGACATGCAAGACAAATTTTACCAAAAAGTAAAAGGGTACAATGGGATAGAAATGTCAATTGTGGTCACCATATCGACAACTAGAAGAAAATAGGGCTTAATCGTCATCACTGCTGCCAAGGAGTCTGTTGAGCCGGACGAGGAAACACGGGCATCGTCGCAAGTTGGTCTATCCCGCCACCGATTGGTGCCTGATTATGCTGCCATCCCATCCCCGTGGCGTGATTGACGAATGCGCCATTGCGAAAGGGATTCGTCGTCCCCGTAGGCTGAGGCGCAAGGGAAGCCGCTGGGTTCTGCCCTGTTTGTTGCTGTAAAGGAGGTAGTTGCGCTTGTGGCGGGTTATTCCTGGCGAAAGGGTTGGTGCCGGTGGGAGCTGGTTGCAGAGGGGATGGAGTGTTTTGCGGTGATGGCCGTGCAAAGGGATTGGTGGATTGTCGGTTGATGACGGGATTGCCCACGGGCGAGGGAGAAAAGGGTGCTGTATTGTTTTGCATACCGGTTTGTTGTAGCATGATAGATTGTCTAAACGGATTCGTCCCAGCCTGGTCTGCCGATGGAGGCTGTAGGCCGGTTGGCTGGGCTTGTTGCATCATCGGTTGGTTTTGGAATCCTGGGTCTTGGAAATCGGTCATTGCATTCTGAGGAATTGGTCCCAGTGCGGTTTGCTGGAAAGCTGGTTGAGGCGTAAACCCCCCAAACCCTGCTCCTGTGAAGTTCGGCTGCAGCTGTGGTGGCTGTTGTTGCTGCTGCTGCTGCTGCGGCTGCATCATCGCTCCGGGATTCTGCTGCTGGAACATGTCGGGCGACACAAATACTCCTGGTTGAGGGACGAAACCATTGTGTTGGAGAGGTACGCCTGTTGCCTGAGGAAGAAAGGGAGCCGCGTTTGGTGCTGTGGGTGGTGCCTGTACTTGGGGGCCGACTTGCATGACAGTCTGATTCTGTTCGATTGAGTCGAAAAAGTCAATCAGATCAGGATCTGGGCCCTTGTTTGCTTGGGGCTTCACCTCGAACTTGCTATCTTTGGCAACTGGAAATGGATTATTGCTGCTCGGACCAGCCGGCGATGAGAGTTGCATCTTGGACGTCTTGGAAGATGAACCCGGCCTATTGCTGCTACCGCCCTTCTTCTTGGCGTCCTGCTCGGCAAGGTATTGCCTTCGATGGATCTCAAAGTCCGGGTCCTTGAGGTAGTCTTCGAGCTGACGACCCAAATTGACCGGCGCATGCTTGAGCTTGGGGACCTCGACCCTTGTATGATGCTCGTGCATGCGAGCGACGCTGAGAAATTGCACCACAGCATCCGTTTGTCTGGTAAAGGTTCGATAGACGACCATGGCTCGCTCGGCATCCGTCTTGGACATTTCAAAAAAGGTTCCTATCGGGTCCATTAGCTGTGTAAAGCGACGAAGCTAGCTGTAACAAGGCAAACAAACCTAGTATGTTGATGAGGCCTTGGTTGAGGACTTGGAAGAGGGAGAGAAGGTCCAGGACTAGGAGTCTGAATATGGCTATCGTGATTTCATTTGGAGGTTCCGACTCTAGAACCTGATCCAGGCGAGAGAAGAACCATCAGTACAGGCAAGGCTAGCAGCTTGGTGGTTCTCGGCACATACATCGCATTTGACCAAAGCCGCGAGTTGATGCTGAACCGCCTCGGTCTCTCGCAACAAACCCTTATCGACGCCAACTCGTTCGAGCCGGGATTCCGGTGCGCGCACCCAGTCGGTCTTTGTATCGCGGTAAGCTCGTCCACGCTCGGTCAGGTATTGGGCGTAATGGCGGATGTTGCGGCCTTGGGTTTGAGCTTCGGCAGTATTGAGTCAGCGTAGACGCACATGACGACGTGATGGCAGTATATCAACGAACCGTTGGACATGTGAGTGACGCCTAGCATGTTGCGGTGTTTTGCCAGGAATGCCAGAGTCACGTCGGGAGAGCCCTCCCGAATCATGAGGTGGGTAGTCAGCAAGCTTTTGAGGACGACGGTCCATGTTGAATCTCGCACACGATGTTGCAGCGCCCGGAACACTTCGCTGACGCCAGCTTCGCCCGAGTGCGTGGCGACGAGAATATGCTCGATGTATTTGGTTTTGGGAGGCGCATTCTGCAGTGGACGGCTCGGATCAGCATCTGCCAGACCAAGTGATGGAGCTGCAGGAAGCTTGGGTTGCGAATCGGCAGGTAGATGGGCCAACAGCCTACCTTTATCTTGGTCGCGCCTTTAACCGACTTTTCAAAAGAGCCAGACATGGCTGGGGAGGGGTCCCGCGAAGCGCGGCGCCGAGGGTGCGTTTATCGATTCTCTCCAAGGATGCGAACGATTCGACATGGGGATGTCGAGTTGCTGTCGCTGCTCTTGTCAAGGTGAGCGTTAGGCAGGCCAACGTACGGAGTACTACTGGAGGTCATGAGGTGGGTGGTGGCGTCAGCGCCGCGCCCAGGCATTTGGGTGGGGTCACCAGCACTAAGCAAGCTCCCAGCAGAAAGAGTGATGTTGTACTCCGTAGTCCTGACTGCCCACGCAGTATCACAAGTACGACCGATGATGCCAAAGTATACAATCACGACGATGAACATGCGACATATCTTCAAGTGATTGAGGGTACCACATTCTCAATTATACCTGTAGAGCATTGCTGCTTGCGCCGCCCACGGGCCAGAGTAGTGAATAGTCTACATGTGCGACAGAGTCGGCTGTTCAAAAAATGCATATCCAAAAATTGGTAGCCCATAAAAGAAGCTACTGGTAGTCAAAAGTTAAATGAGGCTAGAAAAGGTAAACAGGGTAAACAAGATACTTGAAAACAGACATAGATAGGAAACGCCAGCTGGCTGGTCCCACGCTGCTCAGCAGATTACACGAACTACGTGAACCTGTTAAATCGCGCATGGCCAGCTCAACAAAGAATGTGCCAGACAAGTATGAGATCGCAAAAGTTCAATCTCCTTCCATTTGAATAAGTCAGA